>JBBPDI010093533.1:0-11702 GCA_037974545.1 Cucumis variabilis | reverse complement strand
ATTAAATTTGATTTAATTAAATCTATAAGTTATTGCAGAGATTCAAATAAGATTTGAATGAAATATTAATTAAATATAATTTAATTAATGTAAATGTATAAGATATTAGAGAGATATTTATTTAAATAAGATTTAAATAAAATATTAATTAAATATGATTTAATTGATTATTGAATAATTGATTAATTGTTAATTAATTAGTAGATTTGATAAAAAGAATTTTGTAATTCTCTCCTACTCCTTTTCCTATTCCAAGAAGGAAAGATGGTTATAAATATGTAGAAGAAAACAGTTTTCTTTAACAAATTTATTTAGAGAAAAGTCAAGGCTTTTTTTTTCTCCGCAAAAATAAAAGAAAAAAGTTTCTCTAAAAATCTCTATACCTTTTTCCATTCCAGTTGGTTTCCATAAACCAATCTCATCCCAGAGGATAGGAAGGTCTCCGACGGATGGTGTCCCAATTCGGTGGTTTGCAAATTCAAAGATATCAACAAAAGTAAGTTCTCTGTATCTCTTAAATAAAAAGAATACTTCGAATTTATTTAGAATTTTGATTCTAATTTTGCCAATGTACCATTATTTTAAGATTCCAAAATTAAATTGAGTAATGGTTTTTTAATTCTTCCGCTGTTATAGGGCTTTTATCCCTTCAGTACCCAAGAAGACTGGTATGACCATTGTGGAAAATAGCAAAGGTGAGTTCGTTCCTACTCGTGTTTTAAATAGTTGGCACATGTGTATCGATTATAGGAAGCTAAATGAGGTAACTCTTAAAGATCACTTCCCTCTACCCTTTCTAGATCAAATGATTGAACAATTAGGAGGAAAATCTTACTTTTTTCTTCTAGATGAATTCTCTATATTTTATCAATTGTAGGTGTAGACCAACATAAAACCACTTTTACATGTGAATTTGGAACTTTTCTTTTAAAAGAATGCCTTTTGGACTATGTAATGCTCCTGCAACATTTCAAGGATGCATGTTAAGCATATTTACAGATTTCATAGGAAAATGCATAGAAGTGTTCATGGATGATTTTACCGTTTATGGGAATGATTTTAATTCTTGCTTGGATAGTTTAGAGTTGATTTTAAAGAGATGCATAGATACTAACTTAGTGCTTAACTTTGAAAAGTGTCATTTCATGGCCTCTCATGGTATAGTACCAGGACATTTAGTATCATCTAAGGGAATAGAAGTTGATAAAGCTAAGATTGATGTAATCTAAAATTTGCCCTACCCCACTTGTTTGAAAGATGTTAGATCATTTTTAGGTAGTGCCGGTTTTAATAGAAGATTCATAAAAGATTTCTCTAAAATAGCTTTGCCTTTGACAAATTTATTTCAAAAAGATGTCCCTTTTGTCATTGATGATAAATGCATGCATGCCTTCAATACTTTGAAAGATAAATTGACTTCCTCTCCTATCTTACAAACACCTAATTGGAACTTACCATTTGAGATAATGTGTGATGCAAGTGACTATGCGTTAGGTGCAGTACTAGGACAAAGAATAAATAATAAATTGCATACTATATATTTTGCATCTCGTACTCTAAACTCTGCTCAAGCTAATTACTCCACAACTGAAAAAGAGTTTGTCTATAATCTTTGCTCTTGATAAGTTCGTAGCTACATAATGGGATAAAAAATAATTGTGTACACCGATCATGCAGCTATCAAGTATCTTGCAAACAAAAAAGAGAGGAAAGTAAGGATTATTAGATGGGTACTCTTGCTTCAAGAGTTCAACTTGACAATCAAGGATAAGAAAGGTATAGACAATCCCGTTGCCGATCACCTAAGTAAAGTTGTTAAAAAATAAGATGAAAATCTGGTAAGGGAACATTTCTTTGATGAATACCTTTTCAAGCTAGAATTGCACACTCCATGGTATGCTGACATCGTTAATTACCTTGTGACCAGTAAACTTCCTTCCCATTCCTCTTATAATCAAAGATGCAAATTAAAAGTGAGTCAAGACATTATGTCTTGGAGTCCCCTTATCTTTGGAAAATAGGAATAGACCAAATAGTTAGAAGATGTGTTGCTGAAAATGAGCATGATTTTGTCTTGTCTTTTTGCCATTAAAGAGTATGTAGAGGACATTTTGGTCCTAAGCGTACTGCTAGGAAGATTTTATACTCTGAATTTTACTGGAAAACATTGTTTACTGGTTCTTATGCATTCTGTAAAGCAAGTGAAAAATGTCAAAAATTTGGTTCCATTTCCAAAAGAAATGAAATGCTATTGAAACCATTCTCCCTTGTGAGGTTTTTGACATTTAGGGAATTGATTTCATGGGTCCATTTCCTTCCTCTTTTGGAAATCTTTACATTCTTCTTGCAGTAGATTATGTTTCCAAGTGCGTTGAGGCAATCACCACTAGAACTAATTCTTCCTCTGTTGTTTCCACTTTCTTACTTGCAAACATCTTCTCTAGATTCGATACTCCCAAAGCCATAATAAGTGACCAAGGAACCCACTTTCTAATCGAACCATCGAGACATTAATGAAAAAATACGAAGTCCAACACCGAGTTTTAACTTTGTACCACCCTTAAACAAATGGGCAAGCATAATTTTCAAATCGAGAGGTAATATTGGAGTACCACAAGTAACCATTTACAACATTTGACTTAGATCATCTTACAATTGATGTTTTACGTCTTCATTATATAACATTTAGTTATTAGAAGACACTTGTGGTTGATACTTCCACTGATTTATTTTCGCTTATGATGGGTCCAACACCTGATGTTTGGTCTCACAGTGGATGCATTATCGATGGAGTGAGATTTCACACTGTAGAACGAGATTCCAGACACACTACTCAAAACAGTGGAATAATGGTAGCCAGTGGAGAGAAAGATAATCTCTACGGTGTTCTTGATGAAGTGTTAGATGTTTATTATCCCATGGGACGACCTGTCTGGATATTTGAAGTGTAGGTGGTATGACACAGACAAAAGAAAAAGTCATACGACACATGTTTTGTTAGGGTATAAATCAATCAACAAGTCCTGTTTTTGGTTTGTCGACGAACCAGTCATCCTTGCAATGCAGAGACACCAAGTATTTTACATAGAGGATCCAAAATATGGTACAAATTAAAGGGTTATTCAAGTTGTCCAGAATAAACGGATTTAGGATGTGTCAGAAGTCGATGATGTTGACAATAAACAACTGAATATAGTGGAAATCGTTGACTATGGATATCACATCAGAGGGACAGTTGAGGATGACACTTTGTGCAAATTGGACCTTGATCTTGTAGTTGTTGAAAGATCAATTTGTTCGAATGTTACTGATGAGTTCATAGACAATTAGGATGATTGATTGTCCCATTAAAGTGAATCTAGTGATGACGAATGATGTTGAAGAACCACGTATCCACATACTTCATTATTTTATGCATTCAGTTTTATGTGCTGATATTTTTTTAATTAATTTTGAGTCATATGTGTACAGGTACTATGTCTTCTTCATTCCCACATAGTAATTTTGAAGACACAAATGCTCTATTTCTCTAGTTTAGCAATGATTTAAACAACATGGGACTGGCAACATCTTCAGTGGGTGACACATTGGGTGAGTGTTAATTACGAACAGTTTTTTTTACTCATGAGTTGTTTCTAACATAACTTCATTTCTGCAGCAGAAGTGTCTCAACCTACTCTGACTCGAAGGAGACATCAACAGCCTCAAAACTTAGAGTTGGAGAGGTATGTTCAGAAAAATGGTAGAATTCCAATTACCATAGCTCAAGGAGAAGAGAAGCCAATATCCCCACATGCTGTACGGTTCAGCAACACCATTGACATGTGTGTAAGAAATACATTTCCAGTTCGCTGCCTTAAGTAGGTTGATGTTAGGAAAGAATACCTTGAGGTCGTCAAGGGCAATCTGCAAATAAAAATCAAAAGTGCATCAGTTTTTCTGTAGAGACATACACATCACTATATAAACAAAACGAACGTGTGAATTTTTTTCGTTTCTAGCGCTTTTTTATGCTTCATTTCAACGATTACGCACTTACTAGATTTGTTGAGCATCAAATTCTTTCATCTTTTAAAGTGTTCGGGGGCGACTGTCACACACATTTCAAATGATACAGCAACCAAAAAAGGCACATGTCAACCCACCTAACATATTAGTGGGACGTATGGAAGATTGGCACTTCTTGTGTGATCACTACATGAGTCGTGCATTTCAGGTGAGGTCTACGAGTTCCAATGATATATATTATTTCACTTAATTTTCTTAATGTGCGTGCGTACTTTTAACAAACATTTTCATGCAGGAGCAATCACGGACGAACAAGGTTGCTAGACAGAAGCATCCTTACAATTATAGTAGTGGGTCGAAGTCGCTTCTACAATGACAGCATGACCTTATTGAAGAATAAGGTCTACCACTCAACTGGCTGGAATTATTCAGAGAAACCTACACTCAGAGTGGAGAATTCATTTTGTAGGCAGCTGTGGCTGTGCATGTTAGTTTGAACTTGATTTTGTCTAAATTATGTACTTATACTTCTCCAATTCATAAGTTACATAAAATTTATTTGTTGCAAAGTCAAATGCTGGAACTTCAATCTCAGCCTACCCCAAAGGGTTCTCAGCCACTTTCTGATGATATTTGCGAGATCGTTTTGGGTAGGCATTCAGGTTACTCAATAGGTCTTGGTTAGGAACCCAGACCCAAGTCCCATAAAAGTCCTGGTAGTAGTTCTTCACCCACTTCTTCACATACAATAACTGTCCAAGATATAGTCTAAACAAATGGAAGAAAGGATGAAAAAGATTGAAGAATTGAGTCGGACACAGGGAGATCGTGAGGCATTTGTGGCTTTCTTATTTTAATTTCTTTTCTCATGTCACTTTTTTTAACGAATTTGAAACTATGTTCTTGGGATGTTTATCTAATTATAATACAATTTCAATTTTGATATATTATTTACTATTTTCGCTGTTCAATTTTTATTTAATTAAATCAAAATCGAATAAAAACTGCAATTGAAACAAAAAAACTAAAAATTAAACAAAAATAAATAATTAATAATAATAATAATAATGTAAAATAAAAAAATTAAATACTATTCCCGACGCAGATATTATTTTGGAAAAAAGGTTTTTCCCCAATGCATGTAGACTACATTGGAGCAAAGTTCCACGATGCACCATCTCCCGAGGTGAAGAGAACGTCGGTAGATTCCTAGGGGTAAGAAATAGACGTCGGTGGAAGTACCATCAAGAGATATGAAATGCCAATGCAGTTTTGTGGTGTGTAGGGGATGGGTCTCCTGACACAATTGTACCGACATCCATCCCGACGTTGAGTAATACGTAGGGAGAGCTTGTCCCGATGTTTTTCTTAATATTCCCCGATGCTGTAACGTGTCGAAAATACACCAATCTCTTGTAGTGAGAGATCAGACAAATTTATGAGCTAAGAATTTAGACCTCTATTAGCAAGTGGAAAATGATTTTGTCAAAATAATTTAAGCATGTTTTTAATCATAATTTATGACAAATGTTTTGAGTTAAGTTATGAAAGTTATTTATGTTATGAAGGTTATTCAAAGGATCTTATTATTCAAAAGTATTTATTCATGATTATTGTTTACTGAATTATGTTTAAAGATTATTAAAAACAAGTTTAAGATTGCTTATTGAAAAGGATTTAAGGTTTATAGTTTACAAAGATTTTGGTTGGAACCAAGTATCTCAAAATTACCCTAAAGGGACAGGATTTAAAGGCGCCAGAACAGGTAAGGACACTTATCTGTAGGAACGAGTAAGGATGATGATTATCTCGTAGGGACCAATTAGGGATGTCTACCTCATAGGAATAAGGATTAGGGATGCTCATCTCTGATATTTTATGGACGAGGTGGTATCGAGTAATCTCTATTATCTCATAAGAGTAGATACTTAAATTATCAAGCAAAAAGAGCGAGGCTTTATGTTTCTATTTTCCAAATGTTTTAAAGTTTTCTTGTTAAAATTTATTGTTCCCTATTTAAAAGATTTAATTGTTTAAATATTTATAAAAATTTATTGTGAAAAGGATTTCATAAAACCTACCTAAGTCTTTTAGACTTATTCTTTCAAAAATTTATCTTCTAGAGTCTTGGCGTTGAGGCTACAAAGAAGAAGAAGTTTGGGCTTGCTAGGAGAGAAGGTGCCATGAGTTTATGTTTAAGTGATGGATTTTATATTTTGGCTAAGTGTTGTATCGTTATGTTCATGAACTAAACGCCTTGTTAAAGAATGAAGGTTTAAAGTTTGCTTTATCTTTCCACGTTAAGTTCTTCATTGCCGAAAAGATATTCACTAAGTTAAGTGTTTTGGCAGTTAAGTTAAGCAAGTTAAGGCGAGTGTTTTTGGCATTTGACTACGTCAAGGATGCTCAAGTCGCACCGTGTTTTCACGAGCAAGCAGGTCAGCAAGGTGGAGTGTGACAGTGCGACACACAATTCTAAGCGTTATTGAGATATCATCATGTATTAATGTACAACACCATTCCTGTGCCTGAAGTGCCCTCAAGTATGATGAGACCCCTCATACGACATGACCCTACAGTTCAAGCAATAAGAAACCAACTTCCACCGCCACTGCAGCCATAAATTTATAGCTACTTTGTAAAGTTTTTATATCTTCTTTTGTTTGATCTTTCTTGTCGCAAGTTTGGCTCTCCACATTTAAAAATTTAATCTTTCTTTGTGTTTAAATGATAATTTTGGTAAAATGAACCATGTGAAATTCGAGGTCAAATTTCATGAAAGTTTAGTCTAAGATTGGAAGAGGGATTAGTTTGGAAGTTTAGATAAATTGGTTTATATTCTATATGAACTAAGGAGAAGGGCCACATTCAACTTTGGTTTGAATGGTGAGCTTATATATTATTTTAGATTAGTACAAATTTTAAATTTAATCTTTACGTGGTTTGGCTGATGAGTTTCCAATTTCTAAATTCTACCTAAAGTTGGTTACGATCTTGTTGGTGGATTCTTAAAATTGATTTATGCATTGCTAGTAGATTATTTTGCTATTGTTTATGTTCACTATCTTAGGTTGATTTTTTTTCTAATGAATTTAGCAAAGTCATTTTGTTTTCTTTTTTAGTTGAAGTATGAGTGGAAACAAGATGAAGCATAGAGAATCGTGGATAGTTAATGTTGTCAATTTAACTCATTGGGTTAATATAGTTTTACTATTTTATTGTAAGGTTTTTGCTATAAGTAAGTGATTATGCGTTTTTCAGTCAATTCTAAGTCGCAGTAGATACAAACTTTCTATTAAGAATTAGGTTTGTGTGTTGTGGAGTTCTCGTAGAAACCAATAAGGACTTATTTATTTGCTTTAAGTTCTTGCTTTGAATATGGTGTGGTTGCCTCACATAAAACAAAATCAGTAAAAAAGATTGATGTCTTTTCTCTTAAGTCTACTAAATCTCTCTTTCTTGGCACCCTTTCCCATTTGTGGGATACGATACTTCTTAACTAAAGATAAGACACCTACATAAAGTATTAATGGTTATTATCTTTTTCCTAAGTCGTGTATTTTGTGTGGGGTGAATTGTGCTTTGTTGGGATTCTTACCCTACATTTAGTGTGTATGAATCAATTCATCACTCTATCTCTCTTCACTTCTTCATTTTAAGTTGTAATTAGTTTAAGTTTTTTCCAAATTCTCATGTCTTCCTTTTTCTCCTTAGCTATATTATTTATTTCTTCCATGAGGTTTTCTATTCCAATTTATAGAAAAGACCCTCCAAAAACAAAAGTGCTCAATAAATAACCTAAGTATTTTGTCCGTTTCTGCTGCAAACAGGTGTGGCTAAGGACTAACTTCTGAGATATTTGAATTTGAAGATCGTCTAATGGACAAATCATGGACGATGGAGAATATGATACTTAGGGAGTATGAATTGGGAGTGGAAGCATTCATTTAGTTTGGTTTTCGTAATGACAAAGGTTCCAGTACTATTAGGTGTCTATATTTCAAATGTGGAAATCGTATGTCGGATGAAGAATCAATAGTAAGATATCATTTATAGGTGATATAAGTGACTAGCAGACAAAATTGGTTGATACAGAAGTCAGAAAGATGATAAAAAGGAGTATACGCGAAGCCGATGCAGCTCTTCAGAGGCATTAATTACTCATGGCATCCTGTCAACATCAACCCTTGCCTATAAATGGAGCCTCTCACTTCAGAACAAGGTGTGCACAAATTGGTCGGAGAGCAAGTTCTTTACATCACCTGTCTTCTCCCTTCCATTGAGTCTTAGGTGAGGGTTTAGAACAAAAGAGAGAGAGTTCATCCCCTCCATGTTGTCCCTCACAAATAGACAAAAATTAGAGCCAAAGAGTATGAGAAATCATAATTGGAGGAGTGACACATTCTTTTCTATTACAGTTTGTATTTTTATTATATTGCTTTGTAAGATTGACATCATCGGCGAAAGGGTCAAAGTTATTTTTATGAATACAATGCATTTCTTCTTCCATTCTTCCATCTTTCTGTTACTTGTCCTCTTTAAGCTATTTCATTAACTTGTTAGCAATAAAATATGTTTTAATACCTAAAGAATCATAGTGTTTGCGTTTTAAATTTTGCTTAGTTAAGCGCGGATGTCAAGAGCATTGTATATTCAAGAGAAAAACAATGATATTGATTGTAATCATCTGACAAGTGAGAACATGCATTTAGCTACGCGAGTGGAAAGAAGGTTGTAGCGATACAATCTTATCGCCTAGTTTGTCGTTTGCATACATTGCAGAAATGTCAATGTGTGTGACAAAAGTACAAAGAGCTAGGTTGCCCACCCTAATCAAGGAGAAATTACATCAAATGCATATAAAGTGATTAGCTAGGTATAAATAATAGCTTAACTTTGTGTAATTGGATCCTGAGAGGTGAGCGAGTATGACAAAAGCGCACAAAGATAGCTTTCTCTAATTCAGAGTTAAAATATGCTTTATATCTCCTTGAATTATTAAAACCCAATTCATTGCATTTAGATAATTAAACTGTTCCTTACTTACCATGCCTAGAATGAATTCAATGTCCATTTTTAACATTTCACCATGCTCACCTTGCATCGCCAAGCTAGTGTAAATAGTTAGAATAAAAAGTATATTGTGCATATCTTTACTGTATAGTTTATACTACATGATTTAATTGCACGATAGGAAAAATAGGAATGCACCTTTTAACGCATAGCCGTATTGAGTCGCTTAATAGTCACTCAACTATAGTATATCATGATAAATCCATAATATAATGTATGCATAGAATAATTAATAGAAAAATATTCACAAGCAATACTACATCTTGGAGTTTGGTAGGCCATTTGTGGACAAGTTTTGGGTTCAAACCGAGAAATCTCCGCTTGGGGTTGTCCACGAATGACATCAATTCATACGGAGATTTATTGACAAAATATAGTCATTGTTGGAATGTGATTTCTATAATATACGACCTTCCACTGTGGCTATGTATGAGGAGGATGTATTTGATGTTAATGAAGGATGCTCATAAGAATGACACATTAGAAGGAAATAGACAAGTTTTTCAAGAAGTGGAAATAAAGGACTTGACGAGAGAAAAACAAGATATGGTAAAAGGCATTTACTTTTTTTTTTCTTGTTCTCATATATTATTTTCTTATGATTGAATATCTAACCAATTAACTCTTATGTGCAGTGAAGGTTGGAGACAAGAATAAAGATTTTAGTGCATCGGCTGGGACTTTGATGAAAGTGAAGTTTAGTATGAATTTTATTCCTATAGTTTCCTATTTTTCTCATGCAATATATTAATATGTTTATATTTTCTTCCACTATATACTCTAGGGTGGGACTTTTTGTCTACTAGCAATTGGGACCAAGGAGAATGTCATCGGGGTTGCAACTATATTTAACTATGACATAGAGGGTGACAACGTGAAGGTTTCGGTGGACGTAGTTGTTGACGGTGATTGCTTCATCCTTGTTCTAGCAAGGGAAGGTGTGAATGTGCTTTCCCAAGAAGTCGGATCATAGTTGTTATGGCCTTGTCATTTGGTCACTCCTCAAGATGAAAAGGTAATGACATCTAACAGATGGATGTTTCGCAAGAGTCTTATGTTGTTTTTATATGTTTAATGTGTATTGTAAAGATATTGATGTTTAAACTTGATTATTGAAAAGAAATTTTCTAAAACTAATGGTTCATGTTTGATGCTTGTATGTATGTATGTTAGTAAACTATTAGTTTTATCCCAATCAATCAGCTCGCTATTATGGGCATAATGAGTAAAGGTAACCATGGCGGTGCTGCAGACCATATGGCATTGAGAAGTTGATCAAATGTGTTTGAGTCAAGGCATTGCGGCTATTCACTCACTAAGTATTTGACTTACACGTTAAACTTCTCTTCCCCAAGTAATCAAGGCGTTGAGACCAAGTTGATAAAGGTAAGGCGAGCTATTACACGTTAAGGCGTAAGCCAGGCGTTTTTAAGGGTGAAGTTGCACAAGGCGTTGGAAGCCATATTTTATAGTTTTGTATCTAAGAAAGTTTGTACTGTACTGTATTTAGAACGCAAGTTGTTAAAAAGTTAATAAAAAGAAGTTGTTTGTTATCTTGCGTATTGTTTATTGTTGCTTGTTAAGTACTTAAGATTGTAAGTCTAAGCTAAGTATGAAGAGAAGTGCATGTTTCAACTTGATTAATATTGATGTTGTAATTGTAATCCACTTACTATACTTAATGTGTTATCTAGCGAGGAGATACGTGTTGAGTCTCTAGACGATCATGTCCCACATGGTCACGTGGAAGTGATCTTGGGGTAGAGCATGATATTACATCTCAAGAAATGATGATTTGAGTTGAAGAGTTTTCAATTATGTAATATAAATTTTCCTTTTGCAAATATTCATATTCTATTAGACTTATTTCAATTCTTAAAACTTTTTTTAAAGCAGGCTATGGTAGTATTTGAAATGCTCCGAGTAAAGAAAATTTAAACCAAATACCCTGAATGACCTAAACAAACATAATTTATCTGACATGAAAAACTGTTGTTAAAGACATTGTGATTCAAATCTTTCAAGTAATTTCTACAACAAAGTAAAAATAAATCAAGTGACATTATATTTAATCAGTTAGAGAGCACACTCTAAACTGTGCAATAAAGCTAAATCTAAATAATTTTCTTCAAACTTGTCTTTTTCTTTTTTTTATTAATTTTAAAGAAACTCAGCAATTATTCTAAGCGTTGAAAGTCAAATCTCTTTAATCCTATGTGTAAGTTATCTAAGAAATAAGATTTAAGATTTTATTTAGGTTGAGAATTATGTTTTGAACGTATGACAATTAATTTAATAGTTTTTCATGAATTTAAAATGGGGTTAAGAAAAAAGGAGTTTCATTATGTATGATTGAACGGAAGTTACAAGATCAAATTCTTTATACAGAAATCCTATAAATAGGATTTGCCTCTACAATGTTGAAGCAAAAACTCCTCTGAAAGTTTTTAATACAATTGTTTCTTGTTTCTTCACAAAATTTTTATATTGTTTCATGTTATGTATTCGTGAGTGTTCTTTACAACGCTTCCAACATTAGGAAAACCAACATTAGGAAAACGGCCGCAAGAACTAATTATGAATAACCTCAAATATTGCATGCTTTTTGTTTGGTTGGTTAC
>JBBPDI010093520.1:0-11703 GCA_037974545.1 Cucumis variabilis | reverse complement strand
CCCAGAAGTAGTTTATGGGAAATGAGAGAATGGAGAAGGAATATAATTGAATAAATAAATCCAAGATAGAGAATCGAGAACTTCCATTTCTCTGCCACAAATTCCATTAGTCTCCACTAAAGGCAGAGAGTAACAATGTTCAAACTGATTCATAGGTTTTAGTAATAGTGTTTCGTTGGTCCTTTTGAAGACTCAATGTTCATTCCCGAAAGAGAAACATGAGAGGAGAGAAAAGTATTTATACAATGGAAAATAATTGTTGGGTTTTGTTGAGAGATTAAAAGGCCCATTAGGCCCAGCCCAACTACATAAAAATGTGTCTATTGGCCTAGTCCACACAAATGGCAAATTATATTGATGAAGGCTAGATTTTAAATTTTTTTTTTTTAAAAAAGGAAAATTTTTATAACTATAACAAAATACCAAAATATAGTAAAAATAAAGATTATTTAACATGTATTGTAATTTAACACTTTTAAATTAATATTAAAATATTCTCGATTTGTGAGAGGAGCACATGGCTCGTGGCCCTTTAATAGATCTGCCCCTGGATGTAACAAAATCAAAAAACATGTCGGCTACTTTTTTAAATATTCCAGATTTGTCCTTTTTCATCTTTATTCTACCATTTTTTTTTCCTTTTTATGTATTTTTCTCTTCTTTTCAAATTTTCTTTTAATTTTTTTCAAACTGTTATTTGGTTGTTCAATATCGTGTGCAAATGTAAAAGATCCTTACAAAAAATTGTTGCTGCCAAAGAATCTTTAAAAGATTGTTTTTTTACTTTAAATCTAAATGTGCAGCAAAAAATAGTCAAATCTAAACAAGTAACAAATGAATTTTGAATTGACATTTTTAATATTTTCATATGTAGTTTTTAGTTTTTGAAACTGTTCTATAAGGTATAAATATTCTTTTCTTATATTTTTTTAAAAGAACCATATGAATAAAGGTAAAGGGGTGAGATCCAAACCAATAAATATTTCAATAATTGCAATTCAATATATATATATATATGGATTATAACTATAATAATTGAAAATGAAGTATCAATTTAAATTTACATTATTGTGTCTTTTTTTTTCCTGTTTAGACATTTATTTAGTATATGTCAAATTTAGAAAGAAAAAAAAAAGAATTGTTAGATTCATTTGAATTTTCTAAACTAATGAAATAAACATTGATTTTTCTTATAATCAATAAACTATCAAGTGTGTATATCATTTTCATTGATTTTTCTTCTGGTCCCTTAACATTTTATCAAAACACCTCATTTTAAAAAAGTGTTTTTTAGTCTTTTAATTAAAAGTTACAATTTAGTTTCTAAATTTTAATTTTTATTTAGTCTTTTAATTAAAAGTTACAATTTAGTCGGTATGCTTTAAATTTTATAACATTTTAGTTTATGAACTAAGCTTGGTGTCCACCCTTTTGATTATCTAACATTATTGACAAATGTTTTTAAGATTCTCAGTCTTAATAGTTATATAATTTATCTCATGTTTACCAAATTACCCATAAATAATGTCATTTTGTGGATTTGTAAGATATACATACGACGGAGAGAATTCACAAAATTTGGAAAAAGTGGGGAAATTTGATAATTTTCTAAATACTTAATTTTATTATTTTAATATTTCGTATCACGGATGTACCTCGTTTCTACAACATTTATTATAATTTAAGGTTTATTATTTAGTCTCAACTTTTTAAAAGAGGAGCAATTATTTTACGCATACATAAAAGGAAAATTTTTTAAGTAACAATATAGAGAAGTTGAGAAAAAAGTGATAAAAGTGAAATAGAAAACATTTGTTAAAATAGGAAAAATTCAACTATGAAATGGAGGGTTATGAAGAAAGAAGTGTAACCAACAATAGACACCATGGATGTGGTTGTTATTGAATTTATGAAATCACACAACATAGAGAGAGCCAAATGGTCAATTTCATTTCATTTCCGTTTCTCTTTAATAATCATTTTCGTTTCTCTATCGTATTAAAGAAGAATTGTAAAAAATAATAAATTTGACAAAATATTTACAATATATAGTAAAATTTTCAAATTCTATCAACAATAGACATTGATAGTTATTTATATGCTTCAGTGACATTGATAACCAATAATAGAAGTCTATCGGTTTTTATCGTTAGTATAATCTAAAATTTTACTATAACTTATAAATATTTTAATTTATTTTGATATTTTAAAAAATACTCCTGTATTTGATTTGTTATTGTTTTTTCTACATTTCTTCCTCATCTCTTCATTTTTAGAATATTTATCGAAGGATTTCTTGAATAAAATTTTTGTTCTCCATTTGAAGATGGTAAGTTTCGTTTTCTTATTCTTCTCCAAAAAAGAAAATTATTGTAGTGGTAAATTTGGCTTGAGATTTTGTTGGCCACTTGGATCTCGCGTAAAAGCTATCAGAATTTGAACACACCGCGTTTTACTGGGAAGGATCGAACCATGGGAACAAATCTACAATGTTTATAGATATAAATTGTTTAAATAATAGTGTACCTATGAAATATATCATACTTCGTTAGGTAGTTTTCCAAATCTTTCCTATAACGAATTACTACATCCATCCCTTTCATTTTCTTTCATAATCTTTTATATTAAAAAAATTATTATTAACTTTTGAATTACAAGATTTTTTAGAGTTAAAAAGGTTGTTGAGTGTTCTAATTGAAATTTCCTTGATCAAATATTTATTTTATCACTTGAGATATAATATAATATCAAAATTGTGATAAAAAAAAAGTGTTCAATAATATAATATTGTATTTTTTAAAGAAATTATCATCATAAATTATGGGTTACCTTCTCTTCCGTGAGACAAATAAATAAAACTATAATGATAGTCCTAATTATATACAATGATAATTCACTTAATTTAGTTGTGAAAATTAAATATTTAATAATTTTAAAAGTTAATCAAGATAAATTGTTAAAATAGATTGTATTTATCACATTTGTTAATTTATCAGGGTAAAGATTAAACTCTTTCTGAAGATAAATTTTATAATTCGTATCTTATAATTATTTAAACTTTAAATATATATATTCTTATTTGTTATTGAAAGTTTACCAACAAAAGTTATGTTATAAAGATTTATAATCGCACGTGTTATAATAACTTATTACTTACTACCATTAGAGGCTTTTAAGCCCTTTACAAAATCCCACATGAGATTAATTAAGACTCTTCTATATGAAAAGATTTTAAGTTTCTTTGAAGGAAACATACACTTATGCGTTGTGTGTTATTTGGAACAAAGTGTTAACAATTGACATTAAAAACATGTGGTCTTGTCATTGAAAGTGTGAAAATTCCTACTTTTTATTTTAACAAAAATCTTACTCGTGGATTTAAAATTATTATACTCAACTTAATTTGTGCGTCTGGAACAAACAACACAAAATCTTCTTGTACCGTTTTTTCAATAAAGTTGAAATGTTGTAGTATCTTTGCGTAATTTTCACCTAACATGATTAAAGTTCTTTATTTGATTATTTAAATCCTTTAATTTCTTCGATGTTAGTACGTTTGAGGGAAGACTCGTTATTGTGTTAATCTTTGAAGATTGACCAAACGTTGCATTGAAATTACTTTCAGAAGAAGTACTTACTTTTTCCACAACATATATGTAATCCAAACAATCTCACCCACCATATGAATAAAATATTGATCATCATTGTTCCTAACCATACATCAACAACACAAGAATAGACCCAATTGACTTGTTTTATCAACTTCACATATTGAGGTTTAACCTTTTCACCTCACATATTGTGACTAAAAAAACAAATTGGTAAAATTGAGTAAAACAAATATAAGGTTGAAACTATTAACAAAAAGATTGTGATCAATAGAGAAAGATTGCAACCAAAGTAAATTAAGAATAACAACAATAATGAAGAAAAGAAGAAGAAAAGAGCAAGAATGACACACATAGTCACTTTATATACAAAACCCCTAAATAAATTCAAGGTCAAAATCACATACAAACTTTATTCTTTTACATTCAAAAATACGAAACTCTCTTATGAGAAAAAACTCTCTCTATTTTACTCCATTGGATACATTTTGAAGATTTTGAGATTGACAAATGCTTAGTCACTCGACAAAGCTAATGACTCTAACAACTCCAAATGTCCCACTATGATATGAGAGTCCTCAAAGCGACCCCATTGATCCAATTTTTTTTATTTGAAAACTCTCCTGAATAATGATAAAAATATTTCTTCATAATTGTCCAACAAAAACTTCACTATCACTTTTTTTTCTAACAAAAAATACTTCTATATATATATATATATATTATATAAATGAAAGCCTTTTTTCGTACGTGATGGATAGGTTACCATGTCCATTCACATTTAACCATTTAACATCTGGTTTATTATTAATCATATATGTATGTGTGTGGGTCACCATATTTGAAATTATGTTATTTTCACACCAACGTAGACGAATGGCAGCTGCCATCCTAGCTGTGTCCTATTAACATCATGTCTATTTAAATGCTATTTTTTTTTTATAAATAAAACAAACAACTTATTCAAAAGTTTTAACTTTGTTTTTCTAATTAATCCAAATAAATGGTGAGAGACAAAATCTTTTGATTTATTTTTGCATGGTGGAGTCAAGTTGGTACACTATTGTCTCGATAAGAAAATTTCTAGTCTTATGTTAATATGAAAGTTTTCACCGCAAGGTTGAATTCATGAAACAAATGAATAGATGATTTCATAAAACTTATCAAATAATGAATGAAAATAGTAGAATATGACAGTAGTACGTATTAAATATTTTCGTACAACCGATATTGTATCGTATCATAATTTAAAAACTCAATATATTATATGATTTAATCAATTGATAAATGATAGGTCATATTCCTTGTTTGTTAGTCAACTAGCAATCCTATCAACTTAATTCATGGAGGACCCATTTAACACAAAAGAAAATATTTCAAATTCATAGACATTTTGAAAACATATATTTTGTCTTTAAATTAAAAAAGAGTTATATTTTAGAGAATGAATCTCTAAGTACTATACTAATAAACAGAAAAATCTAAACAAGTAGAGTTGTAAACGCAATAAAGTATGTCATATGTAATGTCGTTGTCATGAAAATTGTGTCCAATATTGCGTTGTAAATTACAAGGTTTTGTGCGTGTGAGAAATATTCAAACATGCATGTGTCACGTGTCTAAACATAAAAATGCAGGTATGTGTGGTACAGAGTGTCTAAACAGAAAGAGACATCATAATAATTCTTTCATATTCTTTTAGCAATGTGTATTATTTGGGTTCATACCACTTGTGCATGGAAAAATATCCAATCTAACTTCAATATACGTAAGTAATCGATATGTTTAACCGATACAATCATCGTTTAGGCCATTAAATAATGCACAAACTTAATTAGAAATTTATTTGACACATATTAAAATTCATGGTTGGATAAAATACTTTGATAGTCCACTAGTGTAAATAGTCTATCTTTAATTTTGAATTTATTTTTTTTTTGTATTTACCACACTAGGAATCAATCTTGAATTCCACTTCTCAAGTATGAAAGCATATCCCTTTTATCACATTATACTTCAAAGGAGTTTTTGATCTTCAATAATCTTTTTTTTTTTGTTAGTTTTGAGGCGAGACTTACACCATCTTTTTAGTTTACTTTTTATAGTTTGTCATTTCTTTCTATATATATCCAACCCGCATTTAATTCTTATTTTTGTCTGGTCCTTTCTCATTACAGATCTATATTATCAAAAACAAAATTAATAACTAAAGAGTTAATAGATGTTTTTCTTTATTTGTTATTTTTGTTAGGGGTTATATTTATAAGTTGCCATTTTTTTTCTTATATATGCATGAGTTTTTGCCATTTTATTTTAATGCATTTACGTGAAGAGACAAAGAAAATTCTATTTTCCTTTATACATAAACTATGGATTAGTACGTTACAAAAATATGATTCTAAAATAAATTAAATGATACTATCTTAATAAATCAATATTTCATACATTTTTTTATTTAGAAAAAATCTTTATATCGACATCATTTGTGTTTTTCTAAATTAAAATTTGAATAAGATAAGTGAGCTAAAAATAATATATTTTAAGTAAATAAAATAATATGTATTTTAATTCTTATAACATAATATTTAACTATTTTAGAAATGAACTATGTTTTATTATTGGAATTTCATATAGAAGTCTAAATCTCTAATAAAACCATAATAAAGTTTATTCTCAAATCATAACTTTAGAATTTAACTAGACTATGATCATGACAATTGTCAACGTGACCTTAATTCAAGACTTTGTAATCAAATAATATAATATAAACTGATTGACTGAAAGTTTGAATTCACATTATTGTTGATATGCAAATGAATGTGAGCCTATGGACCATTCCATTTTCCACATATATTCAATATGCTTTTTAGTATAATCAACATTCTTGACTTTTTATTTCATGTCCTTTTATTCAAAAGCATCGTGTGAACCATACAATGGACAAATGCAAAGAGCAAAGGGATAAGAACAATAGAAAAAGTAGGATCACCTTACCCTTATATGAATTAATTGAGGGAGCTAAGGGAAAATTGACATTTTGGCAATTTATACAAATTTTTCAACACACAAAAGTCCATCTAATCTTATAATTTTTTAGAAAGAAAATATAAAAATTATTTTAAATGAAAAACGACTTAAAATATTTATAAATTTAGCAAAATATCATTGTTTATCTGTAATAAATCATGATAGAACTCCAATAGATTATTGTATGTGTCCATGTATGTGTCATAATAAACACATGTAATAATAGTCTATCACGATCTATGATCACATATACACTATGATATTTGTTAAATATTTTAATTTATTTTGCTATATTTAAAAACAATGATAAACTACTATATGTATAATTGATTTTACTATATTTAAATGTTTTGGTCCAAACGCTTAATTGACATAAATACTAAGTTATAAACAAATATCAAATACAACCTTTTAAAAACTAATTATAGACATTACAAATACCAATAACTATTAGAAAAGTAGAATAAATACATGTGTGATTACACAAATTGAGAAATAAGTAAGAAAATAACTAATTAGCCTAAATTAAGGAATAAATAAGCTAAATTGCAAAGTATGTATTTAGTATGTACGGTAACATCCTCCCTCAAACTCAAGGTAGTAGAGTAGTAGAAATCAACTTGAGTTTATGAAACGACCCGTTGACAATTCTTTAGTGAAGATATCAGCAGGTTGCTCTATAATGAATTAGATTATTTGTGCTTTATTTATTCTTTTCTTTGGGTGAAGTTTGATTCTTTAATTCTCTTTACCTTTTTTGTTTTCCTAAATTGTAGATTTAATTTATATCAAACCATTAATCCAATTCTATGGTTGTTAAAAGATATAAAATCTTTTTAAATCATATGTTTTATCCCCACAAACTAAACACAAGTTCTTTTAAGATGTTTTGTCATCGTTTACATCTAGAAAATCATCTAACGTAGAATTACTTCAAACTCATGTTTAACTTTGAAGCTTCTATGATCGAACCACTAAACAGAAATGTGCACTTATAAAGAATTCCTTACTTTCATGTTCTCAAGATCTCTCTAGATGTGATACTGATTCATTCATGTCATTTTTCTAAACTTGGATAGATACTGAATGTTTAGTGAAAATTCAAAAACAAAAGTATTGCATATTTGTAGAAAAGCAACAAAAAAAAAGTGTTTTTTTCTCCTTTCATTTACTTAATTTGCATTAATCTTTATGATTTGTGTTTAAATACAATAAAATAAATCATAACTTTTCTAAAGTCTAATCGTTTCAATTATTTTAATGGAGTGGATTGGATTGTAGATTGTAATTGGTTCTTGGATAATGATTTGAAGTCATCTTATACTTTGTTTATGGTATGGTGGTTAGACTCATATCTTTATGTATCAAACACATGGAATAATTTACTTAAATTAAACACGTTCAAGTAACAATTAACTTTTTCTAAAGTTGCTCCTAGATATTATTTTTAAATCATTTTTAAACTTATTTCAATCACATTCTAATTATTCATTCTAATCCTTTTAATGAAATTTGAATATAATAATAAAATTTATAATATTATATTTTAATTTTTGATAAAATTATATTTTAAAACTAACTCTTAATTAAAATTTCTTTATAACTTCACTTAGGTGTGTAATTCACCTATATAGAATTATATTTTGATCAAAAGTTTCAACCATAACAAATTTTCTATATTTCAAAATTTTCTATATTACGTTTTGAGTTTCTACTTTCTCTCAAGTTCAATTGAGGAGGATTAAATACATAAGTGTAGAAAATTTTCATAATTAAGATCGAACTTAAATGTTTCAATTTAGATTTTAAACAGTAGACGTTATGAAGGTGGTTTGGGATTAAATAATTTTGATTTTGTCCAAATTGATTTTGGTTTAAATTAAATAAAATTCAAAATTATTTGACTTATCTCTTGATTTAAATCTAACCAATTTGTAGGTTATAATTTGTTAAATAGTCATTTTATTTTTCCATGGAGTTATTGGACAAAAGGGAGAAAGAGAGAGAAAAATGAAGTTCATAGATAAATAAATAAATGTGTGGATTTTAATATTAGAAACCTTTTAAGTTAGTAGGAATAAAGTAAAACTAACTAGAATATTTACAAAAATATTACAAAATAACAACAATAACATATAAACAAAAACAGTATTTTATCTTGATTTATCGTCATTCATTAGATTTAAAATTATGATATTTTGCTATATAATTATAAAAAAATCTCAAAAATCTTATTATTTAAAATAATTATCCTTAAATTAACTCAAAAAGCACATAAGAATCACAAGAGTCTACGAGATTAATAAATAATAAATTTGTTTTGGTTTGAATAAATAAAATAAAAGGATTGTTGTTAGAGAAAGAGAGAGATTAGAAGGTTTTTCTTTGTTTTTATAAAGGTTTAGACAAAGAAGAATTGGAAACCAAATGATTCATTTGGAATATTATATGAGCAACGATAGAAGATTACCCAATGAGTGGGCGCCACGTACAATGTATAATGGAAAAATAAACATCAAATCAAGAGAGCATATCTTCAATTTTGGCCTTTGGAAAGTAATAGCAAAGTTCGTACTTTCAGGCACTGTTTCCTTTGCGGCCTTTCTATTACATAATCAAATACATCATTCTTCATTTTTAAATTGTGTGTTCAATTTCACGTTCAATTTATATTTACCTATTTCTTCTATATATTTTAAGATACAATTACGATTGTTCATTTTTTTTATCACTCGTCTTAATAAGTGATTGAAATATTTTATAGAATGAAATAGAAGTAATTTGTCTGGTTGAAATTTTTTGATAGATGAACATAAATAAATTGTTACATGTAACATAAAAACAATTTTAGTTAAATTTTTCGTTTGAATTTTACCACTAATGATACGGTTGGATACTTACATATAATGGTTTGTTTATCTATTTGAAAATCTACCAATTTCCTTTTTCTTTTTTGTTCGGGAGAAAATAGAGTTTTATCGTTATGATATAGAAACTTTTCTTTTTGTCGAATCTTGTTTTATTTCGGTCCATAAACTTTAAAAACTATCTATTTCAGTTTTCGAACATTGAAAAACTGTTTACAAGGCTCCTCTTTGATGTGCAAGTAGTCCGGTTCGGCTTGATTATTGTGCAAAATTGGAATCGAACCGAAAATTTATAGAAGAAATGTTAGAAAACTGAAGTAGAACCTCTAATATCTCAAACTGCCACAACTCAATTTATTTGTCAACTTAGTCATCTAAAATTATAAAATTATAATCATGTCCAGTAATTGATCTAATCTTAATAGCAAGGACCAAAACAAGGACTTTTTTAAAGTTTAAAAACCAAAAGTGATATTTTTCCAAAATTTAGTGATCAAAATATAATAAGAATCAAATTCAAGAACTCAATATTTTCAATCCATTGAAATAAAAATCATAGAAGACATTAATGGAAGATAAGAACAATTTTTTTATGTTTCCGTTTGATTTACATAAAAATGTTCTTCCAAGTATCAAATTACTAAAAAGAACAACTTTTAAATATTATAAAAACTATGGTCATCGACATTTTAAATGATTATCAAACACTGCACATCTCGTAGATGATTTATTTTTTAAAATCAAAACATTTCGAAAAAACAATCCAACTCTCACAAAATTATTAACTCCTAATTTTACCGAATCAAACTTTTGATAATCATCCCATCTTATAATTCAATTGTTGAAATAAGTAGCCAAAACCAAAAGTCAATGGTAAATCGTAGCAATTTCCAAATTTACCTAATCCAAAGTTATTTGATTTAACTTTTTTGTTTTTTAATTTCAAATTTACCCAAAAAAAAAAATCTAAAAACATTATCATAGAAAAGAAACTTATTTTAACTTTCTAAGTTAATCACTTCATTTCCTAAAATCAAGCAATCAGAATTCATTTTACCCATGATTTTGAAGAAAATAGTTGGAACAAAAACGTGGGAAAAAAAAAACCATTTAAAAGTTTGAGAATTTAGCCAAATGATTTTCAAGAAGACCATAATTCTAAAATGGGTTAAAGACTTCTAAAAGTGCATTCTTTGGAATCCTATTTTCAAAGTCATCCAAATAGAATATTTGACCTAACATAATTGGCCATTATCAAGAAAAAAAATATTATCAAAATGTAAAAAGAGAAAATAGAAAAGGAAAAACACTTCTTAGAAAAAGATGTAAGAAATTGCAGCTTACAACACTTTTTTTTTTCATATCGTGAATATGACAAATATGATAAGTAATTAGTGATATCAGACGACAATCAGAGCATTATCGACTTTTAAATTTGTTACTTTTATAATCTAAAAAATAGAATGACATGAGTTTTGTTATCATAAATTTTTTTTTGCTACTTTTGCTAGTGTCCCATTGATGTGTTTTCAGTCACATTATATCAATGAAAGAAAAAGATAGTAATAGAAAAACACTTGAAAGGAAAAAAAAAAATTAATTATTTTAATCCTAAGATTAATGATTTATATTTAAATAGGAATTGGACGGTGGAGATCTTTCGAGGAATTATCAAGAATTTGACACAGGAGAGAAGGTGATTGAAAATTGAATAACCCGCATGTAACCGTAGCATATCCCATGTCCTCTGTCTCAGTATATATATAAATAATGAAATTCCATCACATTGATCAAATCATTTACTAATACTGAGATAGCAACACACTCTAAGACTTATTAACTTATAAACTCATTATTAACAACAACGATAACAATAATAATCATATCTTCCTCTCCGTCGACGCTACCTACAGCCGGATAACACCGCCGTTTGCCGGGGTATGGATATTATCGGAGACGACTACTTGAATTCCTTAGGGACTGAAATCTTCATAGGAGAAAAGCTTGACAGGTCTTTTCTATTTCTTTATTTCTCTTTTCAAAATGTTGGTGTTAATGAGGGTTTTAGGGATTTTTTTTTTACTGCAATTTGACGCCGGTGTTTTTGCTGAAGACAGTTGGGGATTGGAAGAGCCGTTTTCTGGTGATTATGATTCGAGTTCGCCGGATGGATCGGCGGCTTCGAAGAACGTAGCATCGGA
>JBBPDI010093515.1:0-11704 GCA_037974545.1 Cucumis variabilis | reverse complement strand
TTAAGAATTGATTAAATAATAATAGAAAATTAAAAAATAGTTAATAATTAAATAATAATGTAAAATTAAAAAAATAGGAAAGAAAAGAGAAAAAGAATTTATTTTTTAAAAAAAATAACCCTAAATCATAACGTAATAATGAAGATATAAAAAAAACAAAAAGAAAAACATTAATTGATTGGACAGGAAAATATAAAAATAAAAATAAAAGAAAAAGAAAAAGGGTAAATTAGATGAGGACAAAAAAATCACCCTATTTTCCTAATTAGTTTTAAATCCACCCCTTTTTCTTAATTTTCTTTTATTTTACCCATTCTTTTCAAAAAAAAAACCCAAATACCTTAAAATTTTAGCCTTCCATCTTCAATAATTCTGAAAAAATTGTTGAAGAAAAAAAATGATAGAGTGAGGGTAGAGAAATTGGGATTTGAGAGAAATTGGAGGGAATTTTGGAATGAAAATAAATATGTATTGGATATGAATTATAAAATTAGGAGTTAATTTGGGGTATTTATAAGGAGGAATTGAGGAAATGGGCCATAACTGTATTTTTAAGCCCATTACCAAAAAGAAAAAATGAAAATTGGAGTAATTTCGGAAATTAAAGTGTTAATTACGAAAATACCACTGAAAAATTAGAAAATAAAATATTTGCGTCGGCTGGAATTCGAACTCGCGTGGCTGAGGAGTGCACGCCATTGTTATCGGGCCACATGGTGCACGTAGAGGCGTCGGATCGCTGAATAAGAAAATAATTGGTAAATTTTTTGCGTTTGGTGAGATTTGAACCCCCGCGCGTGGACTCTCCAAAACGACGTCGTTTTCGCGTATGTAATTAAAATCCAATTTTAATTTGCGTTAGTTGAGTTTCGAACCCGTGACTTCGAGGATGGGTGTGCGCGACTGAGGGGTTGACACGTGTCCCTCTTTTTTGATATTTACCAAAATGCCCCTTTAAGTTAAATTTGCCCGTTCTCCTTCGTTTGAACTCCGATTTAAGTGATTTTCGTGTCGTTGGGTTTTTATTGAAGTCTAATTTCATATTATGCATAAAAGTATAAAAATAGTGAAAATATGCATGATAAGAATTGAGAATAGGTTATTATTAAACGAGTCAATATTTGTCCCAACAGTAAGGAATGCATACAACCGTTAAACAACGATCAATGACAAGGTC
Source organism: Cucumis variabilis (assembly GCA_037974545.1). Classification (NCBI taxonomy): domain Eukaryota; kingdom Viridiplantae; phylum Streptophyta; class Magnoliopsida; order Cucurbitales; family Cucurbitaceae; genus Cucumis; species Cucumis variabilis. Next base: position 10,527 of record JBBPDI010093515.1, on the reverse strand, counting down.
CGCAACTATCTCTTGTCTAGTATGTATGACATACTAAGCAAGAAATATGAGACCATGGTCATTGCACATTAGATCATGGACTCCCTCCAAGAGATTTTTAAGGGACAAAAAGAAGGAGAGGCAAACGTTGCCCATTCCAAGAAGTTTTAGATAGGTTCATCCTCTGAAACTAAGTCTACACCTTTTTAACACCTCGAAATTTAAAAATAATGTATTTGATTTGATTTTTTTTTGTTTCTATCAAATTATCTTTATTAAAAAGATTTTAAGTTTAGGAGTGTTAGTGTATAGTAGAGTTGTGGGGAAAGAAAAAAAAGGATTAAGAAATTTAAGAAGATATAAGAAATAATAATAATAATCTTTATAATTTTAATTATTATTAATATTATACTGTTTAAAAAAAAAGAAAAGGAAAAACAAAATTTCCTTTCTTCTTCCTCGCGTAAACCCCATCTCCTTTCCGCTCCTTCTCTTCTGCCATCCTTTCCGTCTACCTCAACCCCCTTCTCCTCCTCTGTTTCCTGGTCACTTGCAAGCGTCGTCGATTGACGATGAAACCAAAGCCACCCCACACCGCGACGACGAAATTGAAGCCGCCCCAAGCCGTAGGTGGAGATCCGACCACCATCATCACCGTAAATCCCCTCCATCGGTAGCTTTGCCATCGAGTGGTCCTTTTCTCGATAGATCTACGCGTAGCTTCGAGCCATACCAGTTGCATGCCGCTTCTTCAAGTCGAGTTGCACTCTGTTTCGTTCGCACGATCTTTTCATTTAGGTTCAATACTACTGCCTTTTTTCTACTGTGAAATCGAAGTGGTTTTGTTGGTAACAAATTAAGTATGGGTTATATTTGTTTCAAAGTTGTTCAAGTGTTGTGGTTGGAATAATTGGTTAATTGTTAATTGATTCTTGAAGGTGTTGAAAGTAACGTTGGATCGGTCGAATTCACAACCAAATTATAGATTTTTGGAGTTTAGATCGACAATACCTTGGTAATATAGAATTTACATTGAGGAAGTTAAGTGGGAGTATGTATTGTGAAATTGATTGAGTTTCGTATCCTTATGATTAGGCACTTTCGTTAGATATAGTTTGTTCGAGAAAATTGAATAACCTTGAGGTAAGGGATTTTCTACTGGACTCACCTTTCAATACAAATATGGTTGACTGTAGTAATCTTTAATAATGAGGACGGATGTTTGATATGGTACGCATGTATGTCGAAGTAGATTTGAGGGTTATTATATGCTGTGGATGAGTGAGAAATACTTATATATACATGAGTTTGATATAGACTGGGTGTTAAGTGTCTCTTTTGTGATTTGTTTTTCTTTCCCCACAACTCTACTATACACTAAAACCCCTAAACTTAAAATCTTTTAAAGAAAGATAATTTGATAGAAACAAAATAAAAATCAAATCAAATACATTACCTTAAAATTTTGGGGTGTTACAACCTTCATCCACTGGGTGTAAGAAAATCCAGAAAAAAATGAGAAAAGGGGAAGTGTCCTGCTGCTGTTGCTAAGGGTAAAGGAAAGGCTAAGGAATCCGACAAGGGGAAATTTTTCCTCTAGAATGTAAATGGACATTGTAAGAGAAATTGCCCTAAATACTTTGTTGAGAAGAAGAATAAAAAAGAAGGTAAATATGATTTACTTGTTTTAGAAACATGTTTTAGTGAAAAATGACCAAAAGGCCTAGATACTTGATTCAGGAGCCACTAAACATGTTTGTTCTTCTTTATAGGAAACTAGTTCCTTTCAGCAGCTCGAAGAGGGTGAAATGACGCTCAAGGTAGGAACGGGAGATGTCATTGTAGCTCATGCAGTGAGAGATAGATTCATGTATTTAGAAAACTTGTACATAGTTCCTAAGATTAAGAGGAACTTAATTTTTGTTTCTTTACTTACAGAGGAATTATACTCATTTAATTTTTCTTCAAATGAAGCGTTCATTTCTAAGAATGGTGTACATATTTGTTCGACTAAGCTTGAAGACAACATGTATGTATTAAGACCTAATGAAGCAAAAACAGTTTTAAATCATGAGATGCTTAAAATTACTAACACTCAAAATAAAAGGAAAATAATTTCTCCAAATAAAAACACTTATCTTTGGCATTTAAGATTAGGTCACATTAATCTTGATCGAATCGAGAGATTGGTAAAGAATGGACTTCTAAATGAGTTAGAAGATGATTCATTAACTCCATGTGATTCTTTTCTTAAAGGAAAGATGACGAAAAGACCTTTGACTTGAAAAGGTTATAGAGCCAAAGAGTCCCTAGAACTTGTACATTCAAACCTCTGTGGTTCGATGAATGTGAAAGCTCGGGAGGTTTTGAATACTTCATCTCTTTTATAGATGATTATTCAAGGTATGGTTATTTATATTTAATGGAACATAAGTCTGAAGCTTTTGAAAAGTTCAAGGAGTATAAGGTTGAAGTGCAACACCTTTAAGTGGAAAGAACTTAACAACTTTATTTTCTCTTAACAAACTTGATACAAATACAAGGGAATACTTTAATAGAAACAAAAAGTAAACTCCAAAATTCAAATGCCTTAACACTACTCCTAACGCCTTGCACAACTCTTATCGCCTAGCACAACGCAACGACGTGCCTTCTCTCAGCTGCTTCTTTGCTTCACTTACTTGAGGAAGGAGAACTTAAAACATAGCCTAGTTCTTAGTGAGTGACATTTTAAGAAAACCTTTTAGAATACAAGTACGTGAATAAATTCATTTTACAAATCAACTCCTCAAAGCCTTAGCTTGTGCTAAGATTAAGAAACACCTCATTAGCTTTTACTTATTCCTTTCGTTTGGACATTGATCCTCCTCAACACGTAGACTACTGTGATGATTCTCATTTCATCACCAGTATCTTTGCGGACCCTCATTCAATTCTAGTTGCTCAAGCGGTTAGCTCGAATGCGGACCACTAAACACATCTAGCCACCTTCTCTCCATCGAATCATTCAACACATGGTTGCCTCGACTTTTATGTACATATAACAGCTAGCTCATTATAGCTAAATGTTTTACTCGCATGCAAGCATCACATATAAACATCATAAGAACATATACTTTAACTCGTAAACAAACTTTCATACTTTGGATAGCATAACATGACTTTGAAAAAAAGCTTTAACAAGAAACTTTGTCCTTTTTCTTTGGCAGGGTCACTTACGAAGTCAAACGCTTCCTTCTAATTCCTTCCTAACACCTAACTTCTTAAGTTCTCCTCTTCTCACCTGATATTCTCTTAGCAAAACTTTAACGCTTATAACTTCCTTTGAACTTGCAAGGTCTATTCTCACTAATCCTAAACTCCATTAGTCATTCTTAAACTCGTATTAACTCGTCACCTATTTCTTACTGTCTTACACGTTTAGGTTTAATACTTCCTCTAACCATGCTTAACTTTAATCCAACATGTATCTTGCTGACTCATCTTCATTAATGAATCGTCACCATTTCTCAACTCTCTTTCCTCGTTTGGCTCTTTCCTCGTCTGGCTCTTCCTCACTGAAAACTTCTAGAAATACAAGTTATTATGGCCTTTTAGTTAACAGTGGAGTCCAAACGTGAGATAAAGAACTCAAACATGTAGCTTTTAGTGCAAAATTATAATAGCAAGAGAATGCACCTTACATAACTCATTATACCTGATTAACTATGCTTTCAAGTGTTCTTCCATGCAGGATGGCGAAAAGAATAAATGAAGCAAGGATTGCATACATGAACTCAACGGTAAGAAGTTGCATGGCTAGTCGTAAGGCGAGATGTCAGCACATCATTATACGCGATGTTTCGCTAAAAGACAAGAGTGGTAGTTTAGGACTGATGTGACAAGAAACAACTACTTACTGCGCTATTTGTAGACAAGGATGAATGTGCAGCATAGCATAAATAATTTTTCACCTGAAGTATGTCTATAAAAGAAGCCAACTCCACCATGAACAAAGAGTGGAGACATCCCTTAAGCATGTCAATGAAAAGGACAAGTTTGAGAGTCCTTCACCATCTGTAGAAGCAGTTCTTCCTCCACCTCTTCTTCGATCAATGTCTGAGTGAGAGCTTAGAGAGAGAAGTTCACCCTTCATTCCCCCTGAATTGTAAAAGAGCCAAGGAATGCATGATAATGTATTATGCTACTCAACACATTTATTTACTTTCTATTTTTATTTCGTAATGTATTATATGAATATTATATGAATATTCTTATCTTTATGGTCGAGAGGCCTACATTATCAATACAGTGCATGTTTTATCCACGATCTCTCCCATTTCTTGACTGTTCATCTTGTTGAAGTGTATTAAGTAGTTTAAATATGTGTTAAGTGCTTGATAATGATTCTTTAATTATAAGACTCATTGTGTTTAGCCCAACTTAACATAATCGCTTAATCAATGTTCGTCGCTAAACATGAGCAGAAAGGAGTTTGGAAACAAACTCTATTCTGGCGTTTTGCCTCAATCATTTGTATCCTGAAAGTAGAACAAGTGTGGTGTTTAGGCGTCGAGAGGTTGTTTGCCTTAAATAGAGAGTCAATATGAGACTTATAAGTAAGGAAACCTAGATATATATCGCTTAATCTATCTTTACCATTTGTGTTCCAAAAGGAGAACAAGTGTGGTGTTTAGATGCCAAGAGGTTACTTACCTTAAATAGAAGATAGTTAAGTGATCTATATCACATCAAGATCATATCTCATGACTTAGATCACCTAGAATACATAAATTCTCTTTCATCTTCCTTAATATAAGTTAGTTTGTATTCTGTAATTTGCCCATTTCATTCTCCTCTACAGAATCCTCAATGTAAATAATTAGATTAGTAGAGTTTTATACTTATATTACATAGAATTTATACCCCCAGAAATTAGGATTAGACACCTTATAACTAAATTCGATAGAAAATCCCTTTGTTTGACCCTTTCTTTCCTAGGAAACCTCTCGTTTCGCTTACACTTCGACAAGTGTGAAGAAAACTTGTATTAAACGTTGATCTTTATGCATTTAACAACACATAGGTAGGACGTGCACCTTTTATCAACTAACCCTAACCTAGACACCAAGTGAGTCACATCATTAGAACCAATCACGACATATTTACTAATGAATTCAAGAAAACAAAATAAAAAAAATACCAACAACAAAACTTATGGTTTTTATTGTACTCTATAATAATTTTATGGATAATTGGATTATTGTTTAATTATTTAATAAAAGGTATTATTCTCATTATTATTCAATTGCAATGTTATTGTATAATAATATCCACGAATGTGTTATTATATTCTAAATGTCCGTAATTGATAATGTGTATAAATACCTATTATTATAACCTCTTTTATTAGAATAATGACCTCAAAACGCATGAGAAGATGATCAGAACACGTAACTTATGTTGTAAATACATAAGTATTTAGAAATACATCTTACATAAGCAATATGTCTGTTTTACGTGGTTTTCATGTCTAACCGCAGGATGAATAGAAAGGAAAAAACTAGTGAATCAAATAAGACATCTCGCACAAAAACTATGCGATAAGAATTCATCGGGTAATTAGCATCTCTAGACGAGGAACCACTTCATCACGCGAGGAAGGCTCACTAGAGGACAAGAATGGTAGTTGGAGTGATATGACTTCATAGGACTGGAATCAGCAGTAACAATCTTAGAAGAATAAAAATTTCCCGCCTGAAGCTGTCTATAAAAACAATTCATCCCACCAAGAGAAGAGAGGTCTGAATAGACCAAAAAGGGGCCTGTATGGGCCAGTTGAGGTCTTAATGGACTAAAACCTAGAGAGTTAGTGGCAAGGATTAGCCTCACCACTGTGTGTACAACGCTCATTCATCTTCTTCGACCAGATTATAATGCGAAAGCTTATAGTTATAGAGGAGAAGAGTTCATCCCCCGTTTCCCCTAACTTGTATTTTTTTTTTTCTCTTTCCATTTTACTATTTCTTTACATTGTATTAAGTCATATTGTATAATGGCCGAAGGCCTTCATTCTTTAATACAATGTATTTTTGTACACTTTTCAATCCATCCATGCTTCTACTATTCATCTATCTTTGTGTTATTAGGTTTACAATTTGTTTGCGATATGTAATATTTATTTATACCACTCAGTGTGTTAGATAAGCTATATTCTACACTTAGCCAATGTATGTCACCAACTACACGAGAGGGTTAGTAGCAAGGACATGGCTAACACACATAAGAAAGAGTTTTCTCAATCTTGCGAGAGGACATCCTTCATTTGTATCCCTAAAGGTGAATAGTGTGGACTATAGACATCGAGAGGTTGTCGTCCTTAAATGTGAAACACTCCAAGTAGAGTAAATAAGTATTACTAGATATAAACCACCTAGTCTATCTTAGTCATTTGGATCTCGAAAGGAGACCAAGTGTGGCATTTAATGACTTCAAAAAGAGCACGTCTTAATCATAAGATAGCTTGGTGAGTTATATTGCATGAATGTGGTCATATAGCTTATTCATCTGATAGTATGAGACTTTCCTTCACCGTCTTCCTTACGCAAGTTAGCTAGCTCAATCTTTCATCTTGCCATAATTTATTTTCCTATGCATGAGTCTCTAGGTGTAAGTAAGTAGCTTTAGTTCTTTTTATTATTCTTTTATCTCCATCGTCATAATGCCTAAACGATAAGTAAACCCTAAAACTAATGTCTTGAAATAATTTTCTGTGTTCGACCCTGGATCACCTAGATAAACTTGTTGTTCGCTTGCACTTGGACGAGAAGTAGGAAAACTTGTACACAACGAGGACTTAGCTATTACACGATGAAGAGGTACATAGTGAGCATTTCACATGCTATGATCATGACCCATGACCTATCGCATAGAATTAAGCACGCAATACAGAAAGATATGGTAAGCATCTTAACATGCGATGAACCTGCTTCATGACGTACTGCAATTGCACTATGCAAATGTAAAACTAATAAGTCCACACCCACAACAGAATAAACAATTATTATTGTGGAAATAATAATAAATTAAGATTAGTATGATTTATAATTGATAATCATAGGATGATTATATATGTAGAGACATAAATTATAATCATATTTTCATATTAGAAAATAAGAATTGGACTGACCATTTTTTGAGATTATTACATGGACATGTCATAAATAACCTCAAATAATTTATTGTTTTGATCCTTAGACTTGATATTATCATAGAGTCAAACGTAAGAATTAATCTATTCTGATGCAATTAAACGTTATCTTTAACCAAATAATTATGAAGGTTTTACTTGAATACGCTATGAATTATTTAGTGGACAATAATTAATCAAGATATGAAATTTATCCCTCTTGTTTGTAAGAGATACCTCTGGCCCCTCAACTAAGCGTGACTATTAGAAATGCATGATCATGTTATATATGAATTAATAAGAGTATTAATGTCATTTATTATCTTAGTATGCTTAGTGATCTAGAAAGTAATTGAATTCGATAAGGTGACTTTGTCCATGCCTTATATTCAATTATAGATATCGCGTGATAGAAGGATTAAAGTAATAATTATATTTAGTTATGTTGGACCATCAACTTACTTTAATATGGGTAGCCATAATGTCTTGCTAGAGACCAATTAGGACTTATAGGCCATAAAACGAGTTATTGGCCTATTGACACATTAAATTAACTTAATGGATTGCACACTAAAGAACTAGGTCGAATTTACCTTTGGGTTGGGTAACTAATAATCCCAATTGGAGAATTTAAAATTTATTAGGAAATCCTAGAAAGCCTATAAATAAGACCTTACGTGTCTTATTTGATAGACAAACAAAAGATATAATTCGTACTACGGAGAGAGAGAATAGAGAAAGTCAAAATTTCCACTTTGTGAGGTTCTAGCAGACCTGAATTTGAGGAGTCGAATTTCTAGTTCGTGTGTGGATATTGTCAAAGAGCGCTAGTGATTTTATAACATTTTAGTGATGCTATAGCATTTTAGTGATGCAAATTTGGAGGATCGTTCTTATCATAACAAACTCGATTTGAATTTGGTTACATCAGAACAGAGAAATGTTTATTTGTGATTTAATTGTTTATGCACTGTCTATTTACGTTCTAGGGTTAGAGAAATTTTTTTTATGTTAACTCCGCTGCGTCTAGCCCTAGTTCATTTTCCAACAAGAACAAGTCCACTCGCCTAGCTCAATATGCAACACTACCCTTCCTTACATTGCCTAGCCAGGACGTATACTCCTTCTCAAAACACCTAATACTTAGTTATTTTATAACTTCCTTCATTCATTCCCGACCTTGAGAAATGTAGATGAATTACTCCCTCAACAACTGTTTATGAGTCTTAAACAATGAAGCATCAACATCTGACTGACCTGAGAGGTGTTAGTTTATAGTTGGGATATAAACTATTTGTTTATTAAAGGGATATAAATTTGTTAATATATATGCATTGAGATCATGATGTTGTAGATATAGAATTAAGTGTCTAAATGTGCGACTAAGCTAAGGCCATGTGATAAAAAGGGCAAGCACTTACTCATGCATTGCTTAATTCTAAGGACTTATCAATTTAGTACAAGTTTTCCTCTCTCTTCTGTAAGTGTAAGCATAAGCGAAAAGAGAGGTTTCCTAGGTAAGCTAGGTCGAACACAAAGAACTTATGTTACTTTTGATTTAAACGCATAGGTTGATTTCATGCGGTATCTATACAATATTTTGTATTCACGGTATTAATTGATTTGCTAATACTTACACTAAGTATAAGGTGAACGAGGGGGGAGGGGTATGGATATGGTGTCACACCTCGTCACAGAATCCATTCAACGCAATTAAGTGAGAGTGTGACCTCCTAAGCTTCCTACGTAACTCTCTCATCGAGATATTATGCAGATTGCTTAGTCAGTGAGCAGACCAAAAGGATATGATAAAAGAGAGATAACACAAATGAGAAACCTATCAAAATATGATTCTTTCATTAATATTGTAAGTGAAAATCATGGAAGTAAGTACTTTGTTGATACAAAAGAGACTTTGCTATTTTAAATAGACTCGAACTCCTTAACTATCTCGCCTAGCTTCTAAATGCTCGCGAGAAGATAGTGGCCACTACCAAAACAGATAATGCGATTTGAGAATAACACGTCAGGTGAATTAGGATGACTGAAAGCAAAAGTTGGATGTTCCTCGCTACCTGAGGGGGGGACGGACAAAACAAACAATTGAAAGGTTAGACAAAAATGTCTGATGAGTGGAATCTTTTTTGCTCAAATTCATCAAACGATAGAAGAAAAAGATACTTATTGAAATTATGCCATCAAGAAAGAAAACCATGGACTTCATAGACAATAGTATTTCTTCTCTTATTAGGCGATTAATAACTTCATTTTTCTGAAATCATCCACAATACTCGATTTGCACATTTATTCCACAGAAGCCCTCTGCACATTTAATAATTTCTTTGTACCCTTTCTCCAACTCAAGCATTCACCACACTCTTTTGTTGGATTACTGCTAAGCGAAGTGATCTCAACGCAATAACATCTTATAATTATTATAATGCATGACTCGTCCACCAATGCTAGATCACATAGCAAGCAAAAGTCATCCCACACTAGGTCACACTGTAAGTATGGGGACACAACAAGAATATGGTATTCTATCTCAGATCACACAACAAGGATAAAGTACTTTTACTATATAGGGTACAAATCCATTTTTTTCATATCATCATAGTTCATAAAAATATTATTTTAATAGTTAAAAATATATAAGGAATCATGTGCAATGTATAACTCAAAAAATTAGGGTAGGAAATTCATAGTTTAAGATAAATAAAAATATGTTTGAAATTCCAAAATTAGACTAGAATTCCAGAGTTTTGCAAACATTTCTAGATAAACCACTCACTGTCAATTTATTTTCTTAGGTAGTCCCTCACTTCGAAATCCCTTGAAATTTCTTCATGATCTTTACTGGATGAAAATGATAGAGAATTTGTGGTCTTCTTTCAATTTCTTGAGTGAACTTGTTCCTGAAATTTGACCAGAAATTCTCTATATATAGCCTTCCTTCCAGCGACTTTTCTTCGTCGGAATGATTACTTCTAGCCAGCGGTGAAAGTCCTCAAATACCAAAATGCTACGTGGTACTGTCTCTTCCTTATCTGACCTTGATTGGGTGGCAAGGTCAAATCAAATGTAAACTTTATGGAAATAATAAAATGACATCACTTTCTTTTGAGGAAAGGTACTCTTAACGCCTTCTGGGATTTACGCGTAGCTTTTTCATATCTTGTGGTCATTTCACGGAGTGCCAGTACTCGATCGCCTCTCCCTTGTTTGCCTAGTTATCCTTGTCGCACACCTCTTCTACGCGAGATTTCAAAATGCTGAAAGGGTTCCACAATTGGGGGGGGGGGGGTGTAACACCCCGAGCTCTAAGATATTTATTTTAATTACTTTTCCTTTTTACTTGAAGATTTTAAATTTCTTAAGCA
>JBBPDI010093496.1:0-11706 GCA_037974545.1 Cucumis variabilis | reverse complement strand
TTATATTTAGGGGAGCCTAAATATAGTGAATGTGAGAGAATCTCACTCTTAAGGGGAGCCTAATCATATTGTATTGAAGGGATCTCATACAAAGCTTGAAAAAGCAATTTTTGTGGAAGTAAGGGAAGCTCAAACTTAAGGGAAGGCTAAGTTGAAACTTGGAAGAGCAAGTTATATGGGAGTCACTAAAGAATGAGTCTGTCAGATAAGTACTTTCATTTTGATTACTAAACTCTTTATATTTTAAATTTTTTTTCCACCGAACACGCTATCCTCTAGATGTATAAGTCATTTTACATCAAACTAGGTTATGAATTTTTGTATCATTAGTTTTTTGCTTGCTTTAGTAATGGCTCTTTTATCGAATATATTGTCTCTGACATCGTGCTTGACATTGCGTCCTTTGTTAGATTCACTAGTTTTTTCAATTCCTTCCACTTTTCCAAGGAAATTTTCTTTGGAGAACCACTCTTGCTTCTCCACTACCATCAACGTAAAGCACAACACCATCTTGAACAGGTTATGTCATTTCATCCACCCTTAATCTTTTACATTTCCTGTTACTTTATTGTCAACTATCTTGTAACAAAAAATTTTCTAATTTTAAGAAACGTGCTTAGTAGAGGCAAACAAAATGTTGTCATGCTTTTAGAGGCCTATATATTAATGCATTGATGATGAGTTCATGGATCAGAGTATTCATTAGAACAGGATCTCTACCGAAATTTCTATCTTCTATCTCTTCCACATTCAATTCACCAATCAATCAGTTATTCAGCCAGTGCAGTCAACATTTGGAGTCCAAGAGAGCAAGAAATTGTGACCGACAACTCAACACTTAGTTTGTCTTCCGTTTTGTGCACTTAATTGGCCTTCCATTTCTATTTATTTTATGGTCTTATTGGATTAAGGATTGAGAAATTTCTTATATTATTCAATATGAACACTATCATTTTCATTTCTAGCTCATCCACGTTCTCTATTTCGATCATGAACAACTAAATTCCTTAATTGTTTAAGAAGATGAACTGGCATTCTTTAAAAGCAAGCTAAAATAAACTTTAGATTGTTTAACCTAGAAATAGTTCAATAGTTCAGTCAAATGAAAGGCTAACTACTTCAAAGAATAAGTAGCTAAAACCAAGTTAAACAAAGGTAGATGTCATCTTAAAAATAAGATTAAGTATGTTTTGCACAACCAAATGATTTAAATCTAGAAATAGAGTATTTGTTGAAAGAGACTATGATCGTGCCGCCAAAGAAATTGGATCAAATATCATCCTAATTACATGAAATTGAATGACTAAACATGCTTTAACAATAAACCAAAACATAAAGTTTGAAGATACTAACCTTTAAAGCTCAAATTCTTCATTGTTTTTTATTTATTATGACCACGAATTATATAAGGACCACCATCACACTCCGTCCCAAATGTCATACTATGCGACCAAATGGAAGCTGTGCAAGGATATAGCTAACGCGTGCAAGTAGAAGTTTGGAGACAAAATTCACCTTAGTGAGGTGACTTTCATCATTTGTATCCCGAAAGGAGAACAAGTGTGTGTATTTGGCGCTGAGAGATTGTTTCCTTAAAATAGAAGTGTTATAAGTCTTATAAGTAAAACCTTCTAAATAAATCTAGCCTAACCCAGCTTAGTCATTTGTATCCCGAGAGGCAAGCAAGTGTGGCATCTAAGACACTAAGAGGTGCTTGCCTTAATCATAAGCTAGTTAATTGGACTTTATCATATCTGTTGGAATTTATGTCTTAAAACTTGTAGATTATAAATATAATCTATTGACCGTTATTAATAAAGTGTTATTATTTTTTTTTAATGACCCAAATCCAATAAACTAACATCCTAAGCTGTTTGGTGAACAGTATGTAGAGACATACAGGGATCAATGTTTGAGATCAGCTTAAAGGTCTATAGATACGACTTACTTTGTATTTGATACAAATGCAATGATCCAACACATTAGTGTAGGTGACATATAAGTGATGAGTTTGCAATGATCCTATGTAATGAGTTTGCATAAGACCGAACTACGAAATAATAACCACTAGATGTAACTCCATTAACTAGTTGAGTTTCTATTTCATTAGGATGACCTAGGTAACTTAGTCTTAATCCTGAGCGTATTATGAACTCCTTTCGTGAGTGATTGTCCTTTGATTTTTACGGATGAGAGTGGTCAGATCGTCGACTCAATAAGCTTATCACTTTCAGGACAAAACCAAGTGGGGAGCTGAAAACATAATCACACAAGATGGAATTCACTCCTTCCCGACTTTATGATAATTAGATGAGTGTTCTCTGGTATTTCTAGGACTTGAACAAAGAGACCTACCCTCTCTATGGCATGAGAGGGGTTTATGTTTAGTAATTGGACCATAAACAGGTTGTTCATTAGAGGAGCATTGGTATTTAAGGAATAGAAGTAACCTAGGGGTAAAACGGTGATTTGATCTAGTTAGTGTTACGAACACTTATGAAAGACTAACTTACTGTTATTGGTCTATATCCATGGACACAAAAATATATCTACAGTGAGAAGAGTTCAGCTATGAGTCTTCAGTGGATTGTACACACAGTTAACGAATATTGATTAATGTAGTTAATGAGTTTAACCAATTAATCTCATATCGTTGTAGTTTATAATATGTCCATTAAATCTCCTTTCTAGCTCGTAAAAGATAATGAGATTTATTTATATTGGTTGTAATTTGAAATGTTCAAATTTACTTTGGGAACTAATATATGTATGGTGATACATTATAATATAAAGTTTATATTTTAATTAAACTTTAATATATAAATTTATTTTTGGATATGATTCAAATTAACTGATGAGAGATAAAATATTTGAATGAGTTCAAATATTAATTTAATGTGAATTAGATTCATATTAAAACTATAGGTTAAAATTTAATGTGTATATGATACACATTAAAACTATAGGTTATAAGAGAAATTTATATTTGAATATGATTCAAATTTGGATTAAATTAAATATAAGATTTAATTTAGAAATTAATTAATTGGAGAATTAATTAATATTTTAGTTTAATTTTATTTAATTAAATTTGATTTAATTAAATTAAAACTATAGGTTATGTGAGAGATATTTATTTAAATATAATTTAAATAAAATATTAATTATTTATTATTTATTAATTTATTTTATTTTATTTAAAATTAATTGATTGTTTTAATTAAATTAAATTAATAACTCCCTTAGGTAAAGGAGTTATTTGGGGAACTTGGGGTTTTCCTACGTATCCCGATATCTCTCAAACTCCCTCTTCTTAAGGATGAAGAAGAGGGACGTTATATTAGACGTCAGAGTGAATTTTGAAAAAAGTGTAAGAATATTGAGAATCATTTTCTCTCAAATTCTCTCAAAAAAAAAAATTATTCAATTGTTGGTTCCCACATACCGATCTCCATCCCAGAGGATAAGAAGGTCTTTGATGGATAGTGTCCTTAATTTGGAGTTTTCGGAGATCCAGAAGTGTCAACGATGTAAGTCTTCTTTCTCTTTAATATATGCAATCTATAATTTTTAAAGCATGTTTAGCCTCAGTTAGATTAGAAAATTATTTTTCACTACAAGAAATAAGACTTATCGCGACGCCAAAAATGACGTTACTTAAAGTCACATCGGCGTTAAGTGACATTTGACGACGTCGCGCCCATCACGTCATCGTACATAGCTTTCCACGACTTACAGCATCTTCACGTCGTCGAAAGTTTACTACATAAGTGTTGGGACAAATATTGACTCGTTTAATAATAGCCTACTCTCAATTCTTATCATGCATATTTTTACTATTTTTATATTTTTATACAGAATATGAAAGTAGACTTCAATACGAACCCAACGACACAAAAACCACCTAAATTGGAGTTCAAACGAAGGAGAACGAACAAATTTAACATAAGGGGGCATTTTGGTAAATATCGAAGAAGAGGGACACGTGTCAACCCCTCAGTCGTGCACGCCCAGCCTCGAAGTCGCGTGTTCGAATCTCACCAAATGTAAATTAAAATCAGATTTTAATCACGTACAGAAACGACGTCGTTTTAGAGAGTCCGCGCGCGAGTTTGAATCTCACCTCACGCAAAATATTCACCATCTATTTTTTCAATCCATGTCTTCAGCGATCTGATGGCCCTCCGTGTGCCACATGGTGCGATCCTAGCTCACGCGCCCCTCAGCCACCCAAGTTCGAATCCCAGCAGTGCAATTTATTTCTTTTCTCAATTTTTCCAGTGGCATTTTCGTAATTAACACCTAAACTTCCAAAATTACTCCAATTTTCATCTTTTCTTTTTGGATATGGGCTTAGAAATACAGTTAGGGCCAATTTCCTCCATTCCTCCCTATAAATACCTCAATTAATCCCCTAATTTCACAATTCATATCTAATACATATTCAATTCAATCTAATATTCCCTCCAATTTCTCCCAAATTCCAATTTCTCTACCCTCACTCTATCATTTTTGATCTTCAACAATTTTTCCAGAATTATTGAAGATGGAGGGCTAAACTTTTGAGGTAATTTGGGCTTAGGAATTTCCAATCTTTGAGAATTTGATTAATTTGATTGTTCATTTCAATTAGGATTTGATTACTTTTGATTTTCATGTAATTTTTGTGAGAATCATCAATGAATTGTATCAAGAGTTTGGTTTTTAATTCAATCCTATTGAATTTTGTAATTTTGATTCTTGATTTTAGATCTTTTTTAGTTCATCATTTGTAAGCAATTTACCCTTAGAAAATCAATTAATGCAAGATTAATTGATTTGTTTGCTTGTGTACAAAAATTGCATGAATCTTGATTTCTTTCTCCCAATTTTAGAATTGTCTAATGCTTTACTTTGAATTTCAATTGTTCTTATGTAATTCTTGGAACTAAATTACATGTTTTCTTGTGCACAAATTAAATTCCCTTTAGTTCTTTGGATGCAAAATTATCATTTGATTTACCTTCTAATTTTCCTTAAAGAACAAATATGGGTTTAGTGAGGATTGCAAGAATTAAACTAAACTCTATGAATTTCATTACCTTTCTTTGGAATTTTGATTTAAGAATTCCTTCCAAGATCAAGCAATTTGATCTTGCAAGGAAATCTTGAATTAAATTCTCCTCTTGATTAAAGCATAATTCATTCTTCATTACCATCTTTTATTCAATGATAAGGTTGGACCCATACCTAAGCCCATACCTCACTTATTATATAAAATTTCAATATCTAATATCCCCTTTTCTTTCTTTATGAACCAAATTGCACACTAAATTTTTCTTCTCCCCTTATTATTTTCCATGTTTTTCTTTTCCCTTTTGTTGCTAATCTCAATTTTTTTCTAAGCATTACATTCAACAAATATTCGTCCTACACTCCCTTAGGTTCGACACCCACGCTTGCACCTAGCTACGGTAAAATCAAGACTTTTAATTATTGATTAAACTCTTCAATTTGCTTCCAATTATTTTACTATTCCTGCTTACCTAATTGATGTTCCTAATCATACTGCTTCCAATTACCGTTGTATGATTAACCCCTACTTTCACAAACAAACACCAAACACCCGTCCCCCCATTTATGTTACTTTCATATTACAAGTACCTTATGAAAAGAAAAAGAAAATTAAAGGTTCCTTGTGGATGTCGTTCTTCCACTACTACATTTATATCACGAGGAAATAATTAACAAATTATTTTGGTACGAAATTAGGTGACAATTTTTTGTTGATTCAGGCAAGTGGCTCATGAATGCCTCTTGAAGTTTTCAGCTAGCTAAATGTTAAAGTGAATTTATGGACTTTTACTTGGGATTTTAAGTGAGATTGGCTAAGTTAACAAGCAAGGGTTGCATGTTTAATTGACATGTGTAATCAATGATTAGATAGATAGGTAAAAGAAATGCAATACCTCACAATAATCAAGCTAAGTGTTGATTTTATGTTGATTTTTTGCAACCATGCACGCACGCATTCGCTCTCCCACATTTTGATTTTGTATTCATATTGTGTTTAGTTTTCACTGCAACTCACACACCCACTCCTCCCCTCTTGGTTATTCGGTTACTTGCATGCTTAGGTTGTTTGGATGTTTATCCTTCATAATGTATGATTAGTATGGTTGTTAAAGAAAGAACTTTTTTCTATATTGCACGTCGATCACACGCTTGATTTCCTTCAAAATAGTAGGAGTCTAGCGAATCGAGCTAAACCAATTCAACTTGGGTCAGTCTTCATTTAAAAATGAACCAAACTAATAGTTCCTTTTATATTGATTTTTTGCAACCCACGCATGCATTCGCTTTCCTTCACTTTGATCTTGTCTTTATATTGCATTTAGTTTTCACTCCAACTCAAACCTCCCCTTTTGGTTTACTTGCATGCTTTAGGTTGTTTGAATGTTTATCCTTTGGTAATTATGATTAGTATGTTGTTTTTGTTAAAAAAAATTGTTTTCTATATTTCTCAATTCGATTTCCTTCAAAATAGTAGGGTGTAGAGAATTGAATCGTATCGATTCGAGTCAAGTCAGTTCTCGTTTAAAAGTGAATCAAATGGAACCAACCTAATAGGATTTGATTCATCAAATGCCCAACCCGAAGGATTAGGTTTTCTACCCTCTTTCTTTATGATCAGTTATCAGCACTTACTACATTAAAACGTATTGACTCCTCTCTCAATTTCTAATGCATCCGTCATCTTCCACTCACTTGTCTTCCACCACTCACTACGTTAAGATTTGGCTTTCTGAGACTTTTCTCTTTCAAGTTCACGTTCTCTCTTTCTTCTTTCGTCAATAACCCTCTTCAATTTTTCTTCTTTCTTGTCCTCCGCATGGATAAAAAAAAAAAAAAAAAAAGAGAGAGAGAGATCTTAATAACTATGCTCACACCTCTTGCTCGCAAAATATCAATGAAAAATAGTAAATCCACAAAACAAAGATCTACAAGAAAATGAAAGAGAACTTGTTTGTGAAAGAAGTGGATAGAATTGGAATTAAAACTCAAATCTCATTTGATTTCACCTCTTTTTGGAGATGGATATTTGGGGATCTTGGAGTTTTCTTTACTCAGTGGCATACTAATCCTTTTTCTCCTCACTTATCTATTTGAATAGAGAATTTGAGGAAGAGAGAAATAATAGAAGAAAGTGTACTTTGGAAACGGGGTTGGTTGGACAAGAAGATAAAAGATTGTGAATTAAAACACTGACGACATTAAGGATTAAGGTAAAATGTACTTTTGAAGTTATGTCTACTTGGTCACAACGTTTCAAAACAAACTATGGATTACATAATTCCTTTCAACTAGGGAAATGTTGGTTGTATTCGATGATGACAAGGCTAGTTTATTGAATTACATGGCAAAATTTATTTATCGGTTAAAAAATGTTACCTGACAAAATCTATTAATGGATTAGAAAATGTATTAAATTGGAACTTTTAAAAACACAATAATAATTAAAATTAAAATTAAAATTGTTCAACCATTTTTGGCCATCCCTTCTTATTCTTTTCACAAAATATGATTATCTCACGACTACTCCACCAATTGCCCCCACAATTATTACCTTCTTTTGCACAAACATTTCATCTCCTATCCTAATCTACAATAATTGATAATGGTGGATTTGAGACAGCTTCGAACCAGATCTGGGGTTAAGTGAATGTATAAAAAATCTGAGTTTTGGGATAAAAGCAGAAATTGTAGAAGAAAGGCATAAGTCAGTTATGAAAGATTTTAATTTGTTTTAATGTAGAAAGTAGTCGACAGTGAATGGGAGATGACGATCAGTAGAGGAAGGTGACAAGTGGAAAAATCGGTGGAGATTGGTGACACAGATTGACGGTTCAAGTACGGCAAGAGGCTCACGCTGATGCTAGGGCACATCAACAGATTTTCTGCTTAAAAAAAGTTATTTTAACTAATCATAAATATAACGAAACAATAAAATAAAATATTTTACTCAAGTATAACATAAACGAAAAATTCATAAAATTAGTAAAATATTTTTATAAATTTCAATTCGAACAATTCACCACTTCTCTACCTTCTTGTTTGCGATTTATCCATATTCTCTTCCAAATTTCTTCAGTTTCTCTTCCAAATTTATTCATCTTTTCTTTTAAATTTATTCAGCTTCTCTTCTAGATTTTGTTTCTTCTATTTTTATTTTTATTTTCCTTTCTTTCTTTCTTCATCTTCTCTTTCTTTCTCCTAGCTCTCTCTTATAGTATATCAAAATCGTTTAAATATCACTTTGATATAATCTAAACGATTGTTTACCTAGTTAACACGATCAACACAATCGTTTAAATTTGAAGCCCTTTTTTCATCCTTTAAAAGAAACACACACAATCATGTGGATTTGATCTAAATAATCACTTACCATAGTCAACACGATCATTTAGTACGATCATTTAGATTTGAACCCATTTTTTCATCTTTTAAAAAGAACTACATGATCATATGGACATACTCTAAATGATCGCTTACTATAGTCAACATGGATCATTTAGATTTAATGTTTTTTTTTTATCATTTAAAAAGAACTACACGATCGTGTGTATTTGATCTAAATTTTGCTTACCATAGTCAATATAATTGTTTAGCGTGATCAACACAATTATTTAGATTTGAAGCATTTTTTCCATCATTAAAAGAAACTACACGATTGTGTTGATATTACCTACATGATCATATGTCATTTTCTACAGGATCGCGTATCATGATCGTTTAGAAAAAGTATCACACGCACACATGTGACCAATTAATCACGTGTTGATTGAGGCATTTTTGGTATTTTTCATTATGGGTCTATGGACTTTTTTCGTTTTCAAAATTGTTTTTTAAAGTGTAAACGTTGCAAGTTTGTTATATTTTTAAAAAAAATCCTTATTTTAAATTATTTAAAAGCTTTGAAAAAGTCATTTTAAATTATTTAAAAGGACATTTTTAAATATAGTAAAATAAACTAAAATATTTTCAATATATAGCAAAATTTTGGATTCTATCAATGTCTATCAATATGACTGATAGAAGTGTAGCAATGTCTATCATTGATAGGATCTGAAATTTTACTATATGGTGTAAATATTTTGTCAAATTTTTCATTTTTTACAAATTCTCTTATTTAATAACTTTAAAAAAGTTATTTTAAATTATTTAAAAAAAGCTTTGGAACTGTTGAGGAAACTATTTTTAAAAAATTATAGAAAAAAAAATGAAATTGACTATAAAGAGTGATAAATTTTGTTATATTTTATAAATAGTTTCAATATTTTGTTATTTTTTAAAATGTCTTTAAGTTGTATTTTAACTTAATTTCCAACTAATTCTATATATTTGACACATCGTCTGTGAAAACTAACATCCACAATAGCACATACCGACCTAGTAAGCATTATGTTAACTTAAAGTTAAGGACCCATTTAGAAGCATTTAACAAACGTGGAAATTAAAGTATTCGAACTTCGAAGACCAAATAGATATAAACTTCAAACTTTGGGTACCAAAAGTACATTTTATCCAAGAAAAATCACAATAAACAATCTCAAACAAATAATAATAATAATAATAATAAATAAAAACAATATATGAATAAATAATAAAAACTGACTCAACCCGATTTGTTCCTGGGTCAAGCCAGTTTTCGTTCGTACATAATCGTGTTGCTTTGGGTCGAGTCAATTTTGAAGGAAAACCGACCCAACCAGCCAATTACACCCATTATAAATAGTTTTTAATCTTTTAAAAACCTCCAATTGTAGTAAGAATTTTTATAAATAAATTATTTCTCATATCCGAGATACTTACAATTCAACGACCTTCGCATTTTTAAGTTCTTGCATTTTTTCCAATCAAAAGTTTGATGGAACTCAATCAATCATGGTCTCAAATCTTACTTCTAGATCTTTGATTTAAAAACTAATCTAATTACATCTTCCTTTGAATTGATCTAAACTCAGATTTAGAGGTCCTCGCTCCAAGTTTAGAACTTTTGACTCTGAAATTCCAACCATGGTTTGATAACACTTCACAAATAGTCTTTATAGTTTGATAAAAAAAACCTAAAGATTATTTATGAAAATTCCTTTTAACTTGACAACATGTGGGTTGGGAAATTGAAGTTCTTTTAATTTGACATGTGGGTTGGGAAAATTGAAGTTCTAACTTCAAAGTGACTCATGTAACACAACTAGTTAAGCTTATACTCATTTTGCGAAGGCTTTATTGAACCACATGAACAAAATTCTAATTATAAACTATAATGAGTAAATGATAAAGATAAACTATGGAAGACAAAATTCCAAATTAAAAAATCAAATTAGAGGTGATTGAAGAAATAAGACGAGAAAGGAGGAGATAGAGAATGAGAAACTTGAGATATTTCCCCGGGCCAGCTGAGATTAAACTTCTCAATCAATTTCCGGATAACCTCAGAAGGAAATAATTTTGGAAAGAATCCGAATACGAGAATCAAATAGCTCAATCATTTTCGTATGTTCCAAAACAGTAACGCAATTCATAATCAAAAAAAAAAAAAAATGATACGTACTGTCTGTTAAAATCAGCAGGGGTTGAACAAAGAAAATGACTTCAGTCATCAATGCCAGTTACAATCGATCAACTCAGCATTCTATGAAGTACCCAAGTTTTTTTTGAAAAAATCCGTTTACATCTCAATCAACAACCAGCTGGGAATCGGGAAACATGGAGCTCAAAATTATCATATCAAAAGATAATGTTATAATGATAAGGTGCAGAAACAAATGAAAGAATTGGAATCTAATATCGGACGACATCCTGAAGGCAGTCGAAAAAGTGAGAGATCTTAATCTTCTGTGAACCAGAATAGATGGCTTCTGCTGCTCCACCACGTTCACCTTGAGCAGCCATCTCAATTAACATGTACAGCTTCTTGATGGGCATCTAATGACAGTAAAATCACACGTTTAAAAAGGTGTCATAAACATGCTGAATTCTTCTACCACAATATAATATAGCAAAATGATTGCCAATTTCAAAAGATCCGACAATTCAATTGAAATAAATATACCAATTCAATTACTTGCAATATTCAAACGAGGTCTATTTTACGTTGATTACCAAATTAATGAGAACAATTCATTCAACAATGAGGAGAGAGAGAGTATGATACTATTAGGTTTTTGTTAGAAAAAATTAAAGTTCTAAGATCCCTAGTTAGGAAAATAATAGCATAGTTATTAGAAGGGACAAATTAATAAATAGCTTGTGAATTGGTTAGGATTTTAGTTATAAATAGGAGTGGGTTGAGGGGGTGAAGTATTTTGTGGGATTTCCAAAATTGAGAAATTTGGGAGAGCCTAACCTTCTCAAAAGACTAGGGATTATATTGTTATTTTCTTCTACCATAGCATAGTTCAAGATATTTCCATATTTGATTCTTCTTGTGTTTATTATGTGTTCTTGAGGTATTTTTTGGGAAGGATCCTAACACAAGTCCCACATTTAATCAAATGCTGTGTTAAATCACCATGGGCGCAGCTCATTATCATATCTTGAAACTCGAATCAATGATTTGAGAAAAATTAATAAAATAACGATTCAATTATTTTATCAATAGTCTATTTTCCCACTTCTAAGATATTTTTTAAATTAACAAAAAATAAAGATTTTGTTGGGTTT
>JBBPDI010093495.1:0-27651 GCA_037974545.1 Cucumis variabilis | reverse complement strand
CGAAGGTCTCATGTACGACTACATTCGACTGGAAGCTCCACCTTTAACATGATCCAATCCTGAATAGTCTTTTACAATTTTTTACTCTTTAATTTTTCTGATCTTACTAATTACATATAGGATCAAAGAAAATTAATTAGCAGAAAAACCACATAAATTTAGTAAATAGAAGTACAGGAATTAGTTTAGTGGGTAAATGTGGCCCTTTACCATTATCTGAATATACCATTTCGTTTAGCAACATCTCGATGCTAAAATTGTATTCTGTTACATACAAAAACTCTTAATCAAAATCCGTTTTATTGTCGTTGCTGTGTATGTGGTACCCTATTCTCACAATGAGTTTGAATTATATTTTCAAATATTTAATTTAGAAAATAAGTTATTTCGAAGAAAACTAAGAAGGTGTGTAGTCCATGGGGTTGGAATTAGGGGGTTTCGCATTTGAAGCCAAACCCATTTTGTCCCATTAGAATAAAACTCCTTGGATTAAGGGTTTGGGATATATTTTTTATTTATTTTAATTATTTAATATCATATATTTTAGAAATATTTCACTTCAACATCTTATTAATGATCGTTGGCAACAATCGTTAGCCTATTCCACAATCAATCACGATGATCGATTATGATAGATCGACGATCACAACAATTGATCATTTTAACCGTTAGCTCGGTGACCAATCATCTTGATTGCTTGTGACCTACTACTTTGAATGTTATTGTCGTGGGGTGAACATCTTGTTCGACGATAACTAATCGTTATCGTTAATTATCTATCTCATGCCATTAACAAGCGATCATAGTGATGGTCAATGATCAATAGCCATAACCCTTGACGATTGATTGCCATGATGGTCAACAACCAACCAATTGTCTAAAAATTGGCGATCGTTGATCGTCTTCATCATTCATAGACTGTCTTCACTAAGGCTTCCTAGACTCTTTCCCATGAGATTGAATAGTAAACACTATCCAAGCCCAATGGTTGTATATTTTTTTTTTCTAATTCAATTTAGAAAATTCATCAACCAACTCCTAAAACCACCCTAGTGACCATTGTCGATCGACCACTAGGTGTCATTTCTGACAAACTCAGTCGATGAATTTTGACTATCACTTTTTCAACTACTGCAAACCTTGAAAAATTAATAAAAATGATACAAACATTGAAAAATTAACTTTTTTATCTGATTCATTCCATATACACCTTCGATTTAATCACAGTAACATTTTTTTAAAATACGCATTTTTCATTCTTCTATTTTCTTTTCTTCTGTAGTTTTTTTTTATAGCTATTATTATTAGATCATTATTTTTAATGATCTCTTTTCTATTGTTTGTTTAAAATTAATCTTTCCTTCATTTTAAGAAATTTTTATTTTGTTATATTTTCTCAAGGTGAAAATTGATGACCTATCTTTTGTGATCTCGAGTATAAATAAAATATTAATATATTTGTAATATAGTGAAAATTGTAATTATATATCACATACATATCAATGGCTTCTTTTTAGTTCAATAATATTTTTTATTTTTTTCTTTAGTCAATTTAACTAGAAGACTTAAATTTATTTGAATTGACTTAACAAAAAGTGTTTTTTTCTAAAAAAAAATTATTTTTATTTAGACCTCTTTTGACAAAAGTGGTTTAAAATACATTACATGTGAGTTATAAAAAGACAACCATAACTATGACTAAATGTAACTTTACCGACTTTCGTTTTTGCATGATCCTTTTCGTCATGCTTATTTTGAAACATATTACACCATTTTTAACGTTGCTTAACTAGAACTTTCGTAAACTCCACCCGATTACATAATTTGTTATATTTTGTGAATGGTTAATATTTCTACTTAAACCACTCATGTTAATGCAACTGTAATCAAAATTTTTGTTATCTAATATTAAAATTTCTTGTTTTTACATTATTGTCATTAAAATCAATAGAGTCAAAAAATTGAATTAGAGATACAAAATACAAAAAAAAAATCAATTAAAAATTTGATACAAAATAAATTTAGGACGTACAATTAATAAAAAAAACTAAACAAATTAACTAAACCCAGGAATTCAAAACCAACACCCAAAACACAAGCATAAGATAATCCAAAACTCCAAATCCTGCACTCTAAACATAGGCATTTGTAATACTCAAGCATCAAAATTCCATCAAATAAGTCCACACTCAAGCATCAAAATCCCATCAAATAAGCCCACAGACATTTAATTTTCAGCATTTGATTTTGAACTTGCGGGCCAAACGCCCCCTTAAAGTGTTTGAAAGCCTTTCAAAATAGAATTTTTAAGTGTATTTTAAATCATTTTTAGGTAAAAGAGTTTAAACAAAAATAATTTTCTTGAAAAATATTTTTTTCTTAATTCAATTCAAATGGATCTTTAACCTTTGTCAATACGACGTATTCTCTAATAATATCAAATAGTTTGATCTAACATTTAGATAATTTCTTGGAAAAATTTGAACGAGAGTATCATCAAATTCTTCCGATAGTAGAAGGGATAATGGCATGGTTCAAAGGTTTAACTTTTTTTTTTTTTTTTTTGCAAAAATAGCAAAATTGGTTGTCCAATCCAATTTAAAAGTAGAATTGAAACAAAAAAAGTGGAAAATAACTTTATTGATTCATGGACTTGGACATGAAAACTGATTGCTATGTGATTATCAATCTGATTACTTTCTATTTTTCTCAGTAGCATTCTAATTCTCATGTGATTACTTGTTTTTTCATGATAATTTTTTATATTGTTTGATTGTCTTCTAATTGATATTTGATTAGCTTCTATTCTTTGACATGTTTAATTGTTATTTGATCTTTGATTGTTAGAAATATTTATTTGTAATCGGATGATTGTTTGATTGTTAATAATACCAATTTTTAATTTATTTGATTACTATTTAATACTTATGAGAAATGCTATTTGATATTGTCATCTCATCTTTGAAGTTTTTTTTCAAAAATAAAATATATTGATATAGATGTTAGATTATATTTTTTATTGATAATATATTGAACAAAGTTTTCATACATTATGTTAGACTTTACTGTCAAATATCAATCATATGGTAATCATCTCACAATTAAATAGAAAACAAATATCAATCTAACCACATTCAAATTCTCTATGCTTAAATAGTTCACTAGTGCTTCTAATTCCCATTTTAATTTTCATATCTTGTATAACATATTGAATATATTATTAGCAATCAATTATTGGATACAATCCAACTATGAGATTAAAAGGATTAGTTCAGATCAGAAAAAATACAAAGTATATATCTATAATTAATGATTATTTATTGTTTATACCTAATTGACATACTTTAAAAACAACTAAAACAGTCATACATTACAAAACTACTAAAACAATACAAATGTTGTACTCACATGAAACTAATAACAATGATATCTTTGATGTCCACACAATATGATTGCATACTTACAATGAATACTCTTTGTGTGCTTTGCTAATTCAACCATTTAAGGAATCCTTTGCTTTTAAAATCTTCTGGTTTGATACTTAACGATTGAAGACAATATAATGTTTACCTCTACAATACTCCATTCGTAACTGATAACTTGTAAAATACGAGTTAGCCTTTTAAGTGGAATAATAAGACCAAAACGCATGATAAATGTGCCAAAACGCATAACTTATGTTGTAGATACATAATTATTTAGAAATGCGCTTTACATAAACTTCATGCTTGCTTTTACCTCGTTTTTAGTGTCTAAAAGCAGAATCGTTAACAAAAAAAAAACAAGCTTGCAAATCACAGAGGAACTCGTGAACAGATAGGCAAGTAGACCAAATCATTACGCGAGAAGAGGTTTGTTAGAAGACAAAAATGGTAGTTGGAGTGATGTGACTTGACGAAAGGGACAACTTTCGACGCTGACATGGTCAGAATGATTGATTTTCTGCCAAAAGCTATCTATAAAAGAAGCTACATCTTCATCAAGAAAAGGTGTAAGGCGTGTATGGGTCATAAGGTCAGATGCCTGCATTGATCGGTCATTCCTAGAGATTTGATGGCAAGGATTAGTCTCACCACCGATTGTAAAGTTCATTCTTTTCTTTTTCGTTCAGTCTGTAAAGTGAGAGCTTGTAGCCTGAGTGAAGAAGATGTCATTTCCTATCTCCCCTAACTTGTATTCCTTTTCTTCTCTTTCTATTTTATTATTTCTTTACATTGTATTTGTTTATGTTGTATAGTGGCTGAAGGTCTTTATTCTTTAATACAATGTATATTTAATACAATTTGTGATAAATTCTTGATAGGAAGTCTAGCTTATAAGTCTTATCGCATTAGTTGAGCTATATTCATCACTTGACCAATGTCAATCGCAAACTACCCGAGAGGGCAGGTGGCAAGGATAAGACCAATGCCTACAAAGAGGAGTTTAGCAACAGTCTTCACCTTAGCGAGATAACTTCCAACATTTGTATTCCAAAAGATGAATAAGTGCGTACATTAGGTGCTTAGAGGTTGCTATCCTTAAACGAGAAGTTCTATAAGTGTTCTAAGCAATGTCTTATAGATATAGCTCGCCTAATCAAGCTTAGTCATTTGCATCCCGAAAGGTGAGCAGGTGTGGCATCTAAACAGTTCGTGAAAAGGTCTCCTTAATCATAGGTTGATTATACAGTTATATCGCATCAAGGCTCTTGCATTACCTAATAATGTGTATACCTTCCTTCACCTTTTTCTTGCATACAAGTTAATTCGTTCAATCTTCCATCTTTCCACATATTATTCTCTGTGCATGAGTCTTTAGCTGTAAATAAATAGTTATAGTTTCTTTACATTCTTTCTACTTAATTTCTATAATTCCTAAATGATAAGTGAACCTTATAACTAACATTTATAAATAAGTCCTTGTGTTCAACCTTGGATCATCAAGGTAAACCTGCTCTTCGCTTGCACTTGGACAAGTAGTAGGAAAACTTGTACTTAACGAAAATTTATGTATCACATGATGGAGAGGTACATAGT
The DNA here is from genome assembly GCA_037974545.1 of Cucumis variabilis. Taxonomy (NCBI): domain Eukaryota; kingdom Viridiplantae; phylum Streptophyta; class Magnoliopsida; order Cucurbitales; family Cucurbitaceae; genus Cucumis; species Cucumis variabilis. The sequence goes on along the minus strand of JBBPDI010093495.1, from coordinate 22,633 downwards.
GAGCATCTTAATGACCCATGACTCTTCGCTAGAATTAAAGCATGCTATATAGAGAGTTACGTGATGGAAATAATAGACATGCACAACAGAATAAAGATCAGATATTACTCTAATTACAACTAAACAATTTAGTGGCACTACAAATCTAAATGAAAGAAAATAGGGTTTATAGAAAAATTCACCTTTGATGCTTTTCTATTATCGTAATCTCGTCACGTTCTCGAAATCGGGACTACCACTAGCGTTGACCCGCTATTCTCCAGACTTAGAATTGAGTTATGATACTTGAACGGTGGAGAAAATAGAGAGAGGTAGATTTAGAAGGATGAACTTAGCTTTGAGAACTTGTAGAGAGAAAAGGAATTTTGGTTTGATTTTGCAATTCCAAATTACGAAATCAATTTCAACCAAAAAAGAACAACCCAACTTTCATTTGCAATACATTTCTTTTATAAGCAAACTACATCCAAAAATTACATGTAGTGAGCTTCCATTCTTCACACTTGGCATATGACCAAATAGGTGTCTCACATACATGAAGTCATTTGTTAATTACATGCAATGTGCTTCTAAGGGTAATATGGTAATTTGACATCTAAAAAGTCAAAAGTCAACATTTTGACTTTTTACCATTTTATCTGCCTTGACTAATTTTGACTTTCCAAGTATAAATCCGCATTCATTTTTTTAAAATTGAAATCATATTTGAATATAAAGTCGGACAAAGTTTGAATTTTTAAAGTCAAAAGTCAACATTTTGACTTTTTACATCTTTGACCTTTTTCATTAAATCCGAGCTTCCAAATATGAATCCATATTCATATTTAAATCACATTTAAACATGAAGTTGTATCTTAAATTATAACTGACGGTTATATCAAATATATTCGTCAGTTTCTCTCTCTTTACCTAATTCGAACAATTTAAAATATTCCATCATAATGTTCTAAGTTGATTCCTTATGAGCTAGTAGAGGAACCTAATGGACCTATAGATAATGGGCTTCAACGATCCGAGATTAACTATCTAAACTCTTTAGACTAAGTTAATCATCTTTTGTTAACTAACAGTCATTTCACTAAAGTCCCGTAGTTGCACTCCCCTCACTATAGATATATTTTGTGTTCATGTGATATAACCATGATTAGTAAGTTAATTCTTCACAAGTTTCTTACAATCTCGGCTTAGTCGAATTACCGTTTTACCCTCGAGATTATATCTTTTCTCCTTAAGTTCCACTGATTTACTATTGAACAATTGGTTTAAGATCCAACCACTAAACCAAATCCCTCTCGGGCCAATGAGAGGGTGGGGCCCATTTTTCAAGACCTGGATTCAATTCTTAGGGGAACAACCTATTTACTAACCCTAAAACGAGTAGGAGTGAATTTCATCTTCCACCCTATGTCCCTAGCTATCCACCTAGTCTTACTCCTAAAAAATGGGAGGCTTATTGGACCAGCGCCATTGAGTTGCCCTCACCTATGATTTAAGGTTAATTCTGTGTGAACAGAAGTTCATAGTTAGTTCAGGATTAAGATTAAGTTACATTTGATATCTATAAATAAAATAGTCAATTTTATAAAGTTAACGGTGTTATAACCTAAAAGGGACTATTTCATGGTTTCAGTCTTATGTAAACTCTTTACATAGGATGCCTCCACTTCCATGCCTTTACATGAACGATTTAGGATCACATCGTTTGTACTAACTACAAAGCGGGTTGCATCCATAGTGTCTCTAGAATAAGGTGTCCAATCGTATTCGTATACTATAGACTGTTTAGGATATTTATTTGAACTTGATCTATGTTTATGTCACTACATAAAGTCCAAGTTTACTCAATAATAGCCTTGGAACCTTAGTTTATTGGTTTTAAGGTATCAGTAACTACTTATTGAATAGAATATAATTAAAAGTCACAAGTTTTAGGATATAAGTTCCAACATTACAGTGAGCGCATCACGCGCAATGACTTGACTTAGTGACATATTTCAATTGCATTGTACACACACGAAATTATTAAGTCCAAACACAAATAAAACATATATGTAAAGTAATTTATAAACTTGCTTGTAGATCACCCTTGAAAACCTCGATGTACTCTGGAGGAACATCGGTCCACTTAAGGCAACATACTGAAAATGTATGTCGCATTAATACATTGATGGTGTTGCTGAACCGAACAACATGTGACAAGATTGGCTTCTCCGTTTCTGAGGTGATGAATATTGGGATCTTTCCACACTACTGAAAGTTTTAGGAGTGCTAACTTCTGCCAGGAGATGTGAGTGGGTTGAGAGCCATCTAAGAAAATAGAACACTATTAGAAACAGAACTCCATGTTCATTTAATTGTTTATGTAACAAGACTAACCTGAAGTATCACCCACCGAGTATGATCCCACATTATTGAAAGTGTCGTCAAACTCTAGAAATAGATCATTTGTCTCTTGGAAATCACTGGAGAATGATGACATAGTACCTGTGGACATAAAAACTAAAATTAATTAAACAAACGAGAGGTATCTCAAACTGAATATGTAAAAAATGAATATGTGGATACGTGATTTGTCATTATTATTCATCGTTGCTTGATTTGCTTTGAGGTGATAATTGTTCATCATCATCGTTTATGAAGTCATCAATGACATGATGCACAACCGATCTTATCACCACTGTAGGATCAACGTTAGGTCTGCACAGAGTGTCATCCTCAATGTGTTCATCCACACATTGTCCGAAAATTGCTCATTCTAAACATCCTCTACTTCGGACACATCCTATATACATTTATTTTGGACCACTTGAACAACTTTTCAATTGGTACAATGTTTTTGGTCCTTGAGGTAAAAGACTTTATGTGCCTCGATTGCGAGAATTATTGGTTCCTCATTTCACGTGTGTCATATGACTTTTGCTATTTTCGTGTCAAAACATCTACACTTGAATAGCCAAACATATCGTCCCAATGGATATTAAACAAAAGAACTTCATCTAAAACACCGTAGAATTTATTGTTGGTAATTTCACTGTCGCTGTTTTCACCGACTACCATGACTCCACTGTTTTGTGTAGTGTGTTAAAAATCACGTTTTACCGTGTGAAATTATACCCCACGGATAATGCATTCACTGTAAGAGTGAACCTCAAGTGAGAAGAAATCATGAGAAAGGTTTTCTCTCTCACGCATATTTAGAACTTGAAATTGGTGTAAATGATTATATATAAATTCTGAAATAAGCATATACCAATTCTCAAATTCATGTACGTCATGGAAACGGTAGACATGCGCAACAGAATAAAGATGAGATTTTACTCTAACTGCAACTAAACACTTTACTGATTAATATTCATTACAACCGTAAAATTAATGAAACAAGAATAGAGTTAATCGAAAAGCATCAAAGGGAAAAGCTCACCTTTAATGCTTTTCTATTGTCGTAATCTCGTTAAGTATTTGAAACTAGGATTAACAATAGCGTTGACCCGTTATTCTTTAGATTTAGAATCGAGTTTGGGACTTGAACGGTGGAGAAAATAGAGAGAGAGATGGATTTAGGAAAATGAACTTGACTTTGAGATCTTGTGGAGAGAAAATGAGTTTTAGTTTGATTTTGGAATTCTAAATTAAAATCAATTTCACCCAAAAACAACTACTAAAATTTCTTTGCAATAATCTACTCCTTTTATAAGCAAACTACATGCAAAAAATTGAATGTAGTGAGCTTCCATTCTCCACACTTGGCTATCACCAAGTAGGTGTGTCACATGCATGAAGCCATTTGTTAATTACATGCAATGTGCTTCTAAGGGTAATATGGTAATTTGACATTTAAAAATTCCATAATAGTCAACATTTTGACTTTTTATCATTTTATCTGTCTTAACTAATTTCGACCTTCCCAGTATGATTCTTCATTCATTTTTCCAAAATTCAAATCACATTTGAATACAAAGTCGTTCAAAGTTTGAATTTTCAAAGTCAAAAGTTAACATTTTGACTTTTTACAACTTTGACCTTTTCCATCAATTCCGAGCTTTTGAATATGAATCCGTATTTAAATTTAAATATAAAGTTCTATCTTTAAGTTACATCTGACGGCTATATCAAATATATTTATCTGTTTGTCTCTCTTTATCTAATTCGAACAATTCAAATTATTCCACCATAATGTTCTAAGTTGATTCCTTATGATCTAGCAGAGAAACCTAATGGACCTATAGATTATGGACTCCAATGATCTGAAATTAACTGGCTAAACTCTTTATACCGAGTTAATCAACATTCATTAACTAACGAGTCATTCCATTAAAGACTCGTAGTTACACTCCCTTCAATATAGATATATTTGTGTCCATGTGATATAACCATGATAAGTAAGTTAATCCTTCACAGGTTGTTCATAACCTCGGTTGCGTTAAAGTACCATTTTACCCAGGAGATTATCTTGCTCCTTAAGTCTTACTGATCCACTATTGAACAATTGGTTTAAGGTCCAACCACTAAACCAAATCCCTCTCGGGCCAACGAGAGGGTGGGGCCCCTTGTTCAAGACTTGGATTTAGTCATTAAGGAAGCAACCTATCTACTAACTCTAAAGTGGGTAGGAGTGAATTCCATCTTGCACCTTATGTCCCTAGCTATTCACACGATCTCACCCCTGAAATGGAAGGCATATTGGGCCAACACTAATAAGCTGCCCTCACCTATCCAGATGTAAGGATAATCTCATGTGAACAAGAGTTCATAGTTAGCTTAGGATTAAGATTAAGTTAAACTTGATATCTACAAGCGAAATAGTCAATTTTACAAAGTTAGCGGTGTTATATCTTAAAAGTGACTATTTCATGGTTCCGGTCTTATGTAAACTCTTTACATAGGATGCCTCCACTTTCATGTCTGTACATAAACAATTTAGAATCACATCGTTTCTACTAACTACAAAGCAGGCCGCATCCATAGTGTTTCTAGAATAAGGTGCCCATCCGTATACGTATATTATAGACTATTTAGGCTATATACTCGAACTTGATCCACTTTTATGTCTCTACATAAAGTTTAAGTTTACTTAATAATAGCCTCGGGTCTTTAGTTTATTAGCTTTAAGATTATAATATCAATAACAACTTTATTGAATAGAATATGATTACAAACTATGAATTTTAGGACATAAATTCCAACAGTACGCTATATACCTGAGCTATGAACTAATCAAAAAATGATCATTAATGTCTTCTAAATAAGTCAAATGCACTTTGAGCTTGACGACGTATCAATCTCAAGCTTTTTTTAAAGTAAATAATTGTGAGTTTGTGTGACGATCATAACAAAGACTTAAAATGGGTGATGTATAAAGATGGAAATGCATACTTTCGGTAGTTCGCTATTTCATCTACACTATTGAATATGTACCAATTTGCGAGGCATTTCTCTTTCAATGATAGAGTTTGTAAACTTGTCGTCCCTAATAATCGTACTTTCTGCACAAATTTTCGTTTCTAGTAAATCGTTTAATTATCTCGTCATCAGGAATGCTATCATCATTTCATTCATTTCTAATAAATTAAGTTTCAATTCCACTTAGATATTTTGAACAAAAGTCCCTAATTCATTCATCACATATGCTTATGCAATAAACTTCTTATGACATGCTTAAACTTCTTTCAATGAAATACATCCAACTATAGGAGACCAAACTAGCAACTTTTGTTTCATATGGTAGGTGAATGACAAGCTGTATCATTATGTCGAAGAAGGCAAGTGAGAATATTCTTTCCAATTTACAAAGAATGATTATAATGTCTGATTGCAATTGCTCATAATCACTTATTCGTAGCGTTCTTGTGCACAAGCCAGGAAAAAAACCACACAATTCAATAATAGCAGTGGAGAAATCTTTCGGTAGATATGCTCGAACACAAATAGAGAGAAGTCGATGTAGCAAAATGTGATTGTCGTGTGTTTTAAGACCTGATATTTTCTCGTCTTTGTCATTCACACGTCGTGAAATATTAGAAACAAATTCATCGAAAAACTTAACTGATTTTAGATACTTGTAAAACGTAACTCGCTCACTACTAGTTAACGTGTAATTTGCACATGGCTTCACCAATCTGTTATTGAATTCTATCAGGTGTAAATCCTTTCTTATTTTCAAATCTATTAGGTCCAACCGAGAATTCATGGTGTCTTTCATTTTTTCTTCAATATTAAATAACGTACCAACCAAGTTGTCATAAACATTCATTTCAATATGCATTACATTCAGTTTATGACATAATAGTAGTCTTGATCAGTAAGGAAGTTCGACAAAAGGTACTTCTCTTAGTCCAATTGAGATCTCGCTTCCTTTTCTTATCTTTTACTAAGGGATGTTTACTCATAAATTGGAAAATTCAACAAATCTAGTTGTTCTAAGATTTCATGCTCATTCATTACCACTAGAGGAGCTCTACGCTTTACCTTTCCATCATGTAGCTTACTTCTACGTCAAACGTGGTTTTCTGAAAGATATTTTTCCTCTTATCCCGAATGACGATTTATCTACTATGCATATGGAACATGCCCGATACCCTTTCGTACTCCACTCGAATAAGTCACCATATGTTGAAAAGTCATTAATTATCTACAACAAGGCTGCCAATTGAAAAAACTAACTGGTAAAAGATTCATAAGTACACACACCAAAAGTCCCTAACTCTTTCAATTCCTTAATCAACGGTTATAGGTAAACATCAATTTCTTTACCAGAAGATCTTGGACCAGGTATGAGTAATGACATGAAGAAGTTGGACTCTTTCATGCATTTTTGTTGGTATTTATGTTCTAAAACTCGTAGATTGTAAATATAATCCATTTACCTTGGTTAATAAAGTGTTGTTATTGTTATAGATGATATTGATTATGTTATTAGTTTTGTCTTAATAACCAAATCCAATAAACTAACATCCTAAGTTGTTTCATGAGTCTTGAATAGTATGTAGAGACATACAGGGATCAATGTTCGAGATCAACTTAAAGGGTCTATAGTATAGGGATAAAGCTTGGTACCTTATCCTAGTAACACTATAGATACAACTCATTTTGTATTTGATACAAACACAATGATCCAACGCGTTCGTGTAAGTGACATGCGAGTAAGGGTATCCTATGCAATGAGTTTGCATAAGACAGCATCGCTGAATAGTAACCACTAGATTAGGTTTCTATTTCACTAGGATGACCTAAGTAACTTAGTCTTAATCTTGAGTGTATTATGAACTCTTGTCCGCGAGAGATTGTCCTTTGATTGTTTACTAGATGACAGACGATGGATGACAAACAGATCGCTCTCTCTCAATCGCTTTCTCTCTAACTTTCTTTCTCTCTTTTTAGTTCTATGTTAGTTGAACACAAATCTTGAAATTTATAGACGACCACCCGACACACAACAAAAACATCGAGAGATCCCTTAGTCTTGATGCCATAGCTAAAACGTCAGGACTAGTGCCCTCTATTCTTGATGTTTTACTTATGGTGTTGGACAAATGGCCCCTACTTTTAACGTTTTATACATGACGTCAGAGAAAATCAAACTAATTTTTTATATTATTTTCTTTTTTCCAACGTGGTCAACATAAACGTCAGGAATGGTGGTCAAATTCCCAACGTATATATACATGGCGTCAGGAAAAAGTAAACAATTAAATAATAATTTTTTCCCCAATGTAGTACATGTCGACGTCAGAAATAGACACTTAATCTCCGACGTATATATGCAAAGCATCAAAAAAAGAAAATTATTATTTAATTGTTTACTTTTCTTTAACATATACGTGTACATCATCGTGGATTGGGTGTCCTGTCTTGACATTGAATTCATGACGTCGGGATAGATGACATATGTCGACACATACCTTATGGCATCAACAGAGGTGCTATTTTTTAATGTTGGTTAGGTCGACGCTATAATTTGCATCGGAAGAATCTCAATTTCTTGGAGTGTAACTTGAATTGTTTAGAAAACTTTTGATTTCAAAGATTTTGATTATTTCGAAGCTTCTAGTTTTGAAGCCTTAGTATCCTGTAGTTAAAACTATTTTATTTTGATGTTATTGTGTTTAACTTTGGAAGAATATATATGGTTGCACAAATTAGCTTCATAGACATATTAATGTCATAAAATTTTGAATGATACTATATTTTTTATAACCAAATTTTTTTCCTTTTGTGTGTGTCCCAAGTCTGTCGTTTATAACATCATTCATAAGTTTGAAAATTCTTAATTTTACTGGTTATTATAAAGTTTGATTGGTTAAAAAACATTGATTACGATTCAATGACATTGTTTAGGAAATCATTCTTATTGTTGGTTCTATAACAAATACCTCCAAATTGCTTCCAAATGTTAAGCATTTTGGATTGGAAGAGTATACACCAAATCAAGCCCATGAATTACAAATTTCTGTATATGGATTACATAAAGGTATATAAATATATGAGCAAAAACATATTAATATTTAAATATGTGATAATCATGATATAGAACGAATAATTTCTCATATTGTTTAAAAGCATAAAATACAGTATAATTTCGTCAGCAACATATGTTATAGATCAAATACTGTGGAACTAATATGGAAATAATAGTACTTGTCATCTAGTATGTACAAATACACTGTAACTCTATAAAATAATCAACACAATCAAACATGGTCAATATAACCAATAATTCAAATTTGTTTAAAAAAAATCTAATTGATAGCAATAAAGAATGTAAGCTACTAACTAATATAGTACAAAATTATATATCAAAATTAAGTGAATCTAATAAAAATGTTTTAACAAATTAGAAAAAAAAATAAAAAATTTACTTTTTTTAAAAAAAATTGTTAATGAAATATTTTGATAATTATGGAAAAAAAATAAACAATAAATCAAATGTAAAAAAATTTAAAAAATAAAATAGAATATTTTCATATATCAAACTAAAGGTTTGTTATGTTATATCAAATCAAAACTAATAAAATCGCAATTTCAAATTTTAAATTCGCACATTTCTCTTAAGCTTGTTATAAAGAGATTTCTCTCAAGTTTTTGGAAATTAATTAACGTTCACGATTCTGACAATCTCATATACACCATATAGGAATAAAGTACAAAGTATGCAAAAAAGTTATATATCGAACTATATAAAGGTCAAAACTGGTATATTAAAAATATTAAGCATGTGCTGGGCATGTGTGATTTTCCATAAAACTAATAGCCACAATTGCCAAAAATCAAGGAGCTTTCCCCAAATTTGTCATTTCTTCTAATTCCCGTATTTTTAAGTGTGTTAAATGATAAATGGACAAGTACACAACTAAAGGGTTTAGATTGTTAAGGCAACCTATTAACAAGCCCATGCTAGCTCTTCTATTCTTTATTTCATTTATATATAAAGCCCAAATTATAAGGGTTACTTTTTGTTATATGAGGTATATTTTGATGTGAGTGAGTGTAGGGTAAGAGTTTTTCATCCCAAATTTTTTATATATACTTGTAATTACGGATATTCACGTTTAAGTTCGATTTATTTTGAAGCTGAAACTGTAATGAATCACAAAATGTAAAAAAACTCATTCAAAATCGCACCGAACTACTCACCTGTGTCAAACTGAAACGAAATCGAATTGCTTATACATAAATAAAATTGGATCAAAACTGAACCGCTTATGCAGAAATATTATAATCGAAATCAAAGTGCATAAATATTGTTTTGCCTTTAGTTATTGAATCTCGAGCCTTAGTGGTACTGAGTGCCATCGAGATGAAAGCTTTTTCTTTTTGTTATTTTATATACATATATATTTTATACATATATATAATTTTTTAAAATAAAGTGGTTCGGTTTGGTTTGGTTTTAGAATCGGTTTAATTTCTTAAATCGAATTGAACGCATAAGGAGTCTCAATTTAAACGAAATTGAACCAAACCGCATGCATTTGGTTTATGTTCTATTTTGATTGATTGCAGTTCAGTTTGCAGTTCAGTACAATTTTCAACTATTTTTTTAATTTCCCCACTTGTAATCTTATATTCCAAAAATCATGGAAATATACATACAAAGCTAAAGTTTTCTCTTGCCAATACATCTTTCTCTACAATGCCGTTTTATTTTTAAGTTGGTACCAGAGCCTTGTCAAACAACAAGGGTTTCTTTTCTTTCTTTTTTTTTTTTCTTTCTCTCCATCATTTTGGCTTCTCCTATCTTCTTGATTTTTTTTTACGCTCAAATAAGCACTCAGTCTATCTCCAAAATGGGATCACCTACGATGCTTCCTCCTCTACCTCCAAAATGTTTAGCTCCGGGAACAAGATCTTTATTTTTAAAACTAAACAATGAAAATTATCTTTGTGGAAATATCAAGTTGTTATAGTGGAAGGCTATGATTTAGAAAAATATCTTAATCCTCACTTATTGGAACCCGCTGTTTGCACCAGATTTTCGAAGAAATTTCATTCGTGGAGTTGGACTTGTGTTGATGTTATATATATGTTTGATGCGATGTGGTTCGATCTCTTGTATTTGATCCTCTGATTCTCTCTTAGTTGAATGCCTACACTTGATTTGAAAAAGTCGAGCACGTGATGTTCTTGAAGTTGGTTGAACGCCTACACTTAATTTGAGAAAGCAGAGTACGTGATGTTCTCGAAGTTGGAGTCTTAAAAGAAAGCTTGTATCTTCAAAGGAATTTTAATCATCGAAGGTGGTCGACTTTAGAAGTTAGGGAGTCTTCTAACTCTTGGAAGAATTCTCTCTAGACTTTTTGTTGTCAAAATTTTCCTACTCTTACAAATGAGGTGAACTCTTATGTTTATAGAGTTTTTTAGTGGACTTTATGGCTTGAGTCTGGTTGGTCCATGGACCAAACCCATGGGCTCAACCACATAGATTTGGATTATATTTAGTCTTTGGGCTAAATTAAGCTTATTTTTTGGCTCAATTGAACTTAGCCCAAATAAATAGTATTTAATTAGATCAAAATAATTAACATGATCCAATGGTCATAATGAAAACATGTGTTGCATCATCCGGATTGACAAATTTTATGTTTTCAATTTTAATTTGGGACACATGTTAATTTTTTTAATTAATCCCAAATACAATTATTTGTATTTTTTTATCATTAACTTAGTAAATGATATGGCTATTTGTGATTGGTCTAAAAATTTCTTATTCAACACCTGCATCTCAGTTCCTCAATCTCACGGCCAAAACTCCTCTAGCCACCCTTAGTGTGCCTTCATCACAAACTATTCAAATTTTAAACTAGAATTCAATAAGTGGAAATAACAAGATTGTCTAATTTCTTTCTGGTTACTCGATTCGATGGATAAGGATATTCTTAACCAAATGCTCAACTGCAAATCCATAAAGGATATATGGACTAATCTTCATGCAATTTATTTTGCACAATGTCTTGATTAGACAATGCAATTCAAGAGTAATCTTTAAAACATAAAAAAATGGGTTATGCCTTTGTGAATATATATTTTATGAAAATCCAAAAATGTGTCAATGGTCTGGCTTCAGTCGGTAAACTTGTATCCCCTAATGATCATATTTTATATATTCTTTATGGATTTGGATCAGAATATCAATATATGATTTTAGTTATTTCTGCCTATACTAATTCAACCTCTATACAAGACATTAATTCACTATTATTTGTTACAAAGGAACCCCGTATTGAATGTAACATCTATGTAAAAAGCTCTTTGTCATCGGCTAACTTGAGGATTGGAAAAAGATACTGATAAACCAATCAAACAACAAATTTCTCACCAGTTGAATACAAATAACCAGAGAGGACGTGGTGGGGGTCAATTTAATCATGGGGGCCGATTCAATAAAACCAAACCACAATGCCAAATTTGCACCAAATTTTGGTGTACTGTTTATCACTGCTTTAGTCGTTACTTACCTCCTTAACCAACATCTGCTCAGTCAGGTTGTTCCGTTGGTTTTTAATGCCCACTAATCATTCTGGGTTTTTTTTTCTATGACAGTTATGACTGCATCCCCTTATTTGAATATGGACAACAATTGGTCTTCTAACTCTGGCGCTACAAATCACCTCACCATTAATAACTTCAACAATCTATCTATTGAATCTGAGTATGGGGGAAAAAGTCAAATATATGCAACAAATGGCTCAGGTTTGCAAATTCTTCACTATGGATCTTTTTCTTACTAATGGCTTAGGTTTGTTATCTCATATTTAGCTTCTTCTGAGTGAAGAAATATTTCAAACCCTTTTGGTTAGAAGATATCTATATCTTTTCACCATACAAATATTGCTTTTATATCTTTAATGCAAAAACCACAACTGTCAATTCCAGATCATAAGTTGGATAATTTTGCTCATGACTCTTCAACTGACAAGAGGCACCACAACTACTTTACCTTGTTAAATCAGAACACCATCAAAACTTTTCTAGAAGCATCACTGTAAATTACGACACTTTCTGAACCATCAAGTACGGTAAGCACCGGAGTTGTGCAAGCTTCTGCTTAAGATCCTGAATGCTATTCTCATAGGCTTTGATCCAAACAAACTGAATCCCTTTCCTGGTTAACCAAGTTAATAGAGTAATTATGCAAGGAAAGCCTTATACAAACCGTCAGTAATTAAACTTCTACACCCAGAAAGCTATGAACCTCATTGACTATGAAAGGTTGAGGCCAACTGGTAACAACTTCAGTCTTTGTAGGGTCCATAGAAATGTCATCTCTAGACACAACATAGCCTAGAAAAGATACTTGACCTCATCCAAAACTCACATTTTGAAAACTTTGCATACAATTTGATGACTCGAAGAGCCTCTAAATCCACACGTAAATGCTCCTCATGATTTATCTCTGTCTTGGAAAAAAAAATCTACAATATCTTCAATAATTACAATCACAAAAGTGTCTAAGAAATCATTAAACACTTTGTTCATCAAGTTCATAATCATTGTTGGAGCATTTCTCAACCCAACAGATACACAATTAACTCATGATGCACACATCTCAAATGAAAAACTACCTCAGGAATGTCATTGCCTCTAATCCTCAACAAGTGACAACCTGGATGTAATTCAATCTTAAAAAACACATAGACTTATTACAGCTGATCAAACAAATCCTCAATCTTCAGTAAAGTATATTTATTCTTAACAATCACTTTATTCAACTTTCTATAATCAATACATAAGCGCATCGACCCGTTTTTCTTCTTAACACATAAAACGGGTGTGCCTCAAGATGACACACTTGGTCGATTGAAGTTTTTTTTTTTTGTCAAACATTTCCTGCAATTACACTTTCAGATCTTTCAACTCTTACGGGGCTATACTGTATGAAGCATCCGATGTAGGATCGATGTCTAGTTCTAACTCAATGGAAAAGTAAATTTCTCTATGAGGCAAAAATCTTAGAAACTCTTCTAGAAAAACATTCGAATACTTTTTCACAGCTGATTCAGATAACAAACAAACCTCAATTTTGCTGGTGTCTACCACACTAGCCAAGGTACCCCAGGTACCCTGGTCAAGCATCTTACTAACCTTGATAGCTGGGATAACTTTTAGTGGAACCATAGTTCCAGCATCTTTGTACTTGAACTAGCCTCTAGCAAAGGATTAGAAACTACCTCCTTGTTGAACAGTCTTTGTTTGCATGGTTACAATACATTTCATTTTTTTTCAAACTCTAACTACTAACTTTAATTCACGTTAAACTCAAAAAGTCTCTTAAAGTCACGTCAAGACAACTATGCTATGCAGTTTTCCTCTTCTTTCCTCAATACCTCAATTCTAAAACCATTCATTGTGCTTGGAATAAACTTATCTTAACTATGTATTTAGTTCCCTTTAAAACCACCAACATGACGTAGTTCTTGAGTTTTTAGTCACAAAACAGTCAAACAAATTGATCACACCTTACTCCTCTGCCTACTCGATCACCCCTTCGAGTACCTCTACATGGCGACATTTTCCTAATATCCACCAGTAACTCCTCTAATATTGATGTCTTAAAAGTGTTCCAACATTTTTTTTAAGAATTCAATTTTAAAGTCATCTAGTCCTAGGGCTTTATTGTAGTTGAAAGATCTTAGAGTTGACTGAATTTCGTTTATTATATATACAAATACAACAACAAATATAACAATTATATTCAAAGCATCTGCATGTATAACAACATTTTTTTAAAAATGCAAATATAGCAAAATCTTTTCCGCATTGATGACAAATATTGCAAATATAACAATCAGATTCAAAGCATTAGCATATTACAAATATTGTCACTACTAGACCACAAGGGTGTGTTTGAGGTAGGGATTTAGGGGGATTAGGATTAGGGTTAAATAACCCTGCCATTTTTCCAATTTCATTTTCTCAAAAGTTGTCGTACACCCCCATGTATCCCTATGATTTTTTTACTGTTTTCCCCCATTTTTCTCTCTAATCTGGGTGATTTTCTTCCTCTTTTCTCTCATTTGTTTCTATTTTTTCGTCATGTTTTTCCTTTTCCCTCCACTGTGAACCAAATTTATTCCTCATTCTTCGATTTTCTTCCTCTCCTTTTCGATTTCTTTCTACTTTTGTCGTCATCTTCAATTTTCTTTCGTTCTGTTTGTTTTACGACAGTTGCATTTCCACGGTACCTCCAAAACGATTCTCATCCTCTCCCTGATAAATTTTGTTGACCGATTGACGCTTACACTCGTTACCTCCGAAACGATATCCTATCTTTCCATCTTTCCATTAAAGGCTTTGCTTTTTGGATGTTGCTACATCAATGAATCCTTGTCGCTCCCCCAACCCTGGCAGCTCTGAGTACACCTTCGTTGCACTTTTATTTCGACCCAAAGTCCATTCAAGTGACAAATGCTACACGTACTTGAATGGAAGCTAAGTAGAGCACAACGAAGCATGGCAGGGGTCACCGGTCAACATCCAAGGCATGTGTAGCCGATGATGAGTCCTATGGTTCACTCTCTAATGCATTTTTCACACCATCACTAATATCTGCTTGTATATTTTTTGGGTATGTTCTAAATTTTGTTGTTTTACAAGTGATGAGTCCTATGGTGGTCACTCTCTTATTTAATTAAGGTTGGTTTGGATTCATTTTTTAAATACACTGCTGTGTGAAATTTTATGCCTTCAGTTTTGTGAACTTTGTGATTCAATTTATCTTCAACCGCATTCCATTCATTCCTTTACTAACTAATTGTTTTTGTGCTTTCTTTAATTTTTTCATTGAGTGAATATTTTTTAACTAAATGTTTGTAGCATTTTTTCTTAAAGTTATGTGTAGTTTGTAATGTTATGTCTACTTTGGGATGGAAATAAATTTGTTTTACTGCATATTATGTTTGCTTTTGTTCCATTCCATTCTAGTTTATGCCTGTTGGTTCTTCACAATAATGACTAATCCAATGTTTTATGGTGCTTATGTCAATATTGTGATGCCTATTCTGTAAGTACAGCTATAGTTGTGCATACCTAATTGCCTCATCTCTTAAATTAGGTCTTCAACTTTGACTGTCATGTTGCATTGTCACCTTCAATGGTCATATCCCCTATTTTATGGGATTGTTGTTGGCCTTTAATGCTTCCTACCTTATTTAGTACCACCTTCCCTTTACTATATATATGTCCCTTCCTCCTTGTTCCATTCCACGTCTTAGGCCTTTTGCACTGATTTCTTCCTCTTTGGTATGTTTATCAACTGTATGCTTTCTTTTATTTTGTATAAAATGATATTGTATGCTTTCATTCTTTAGCACAACCTCCTTTGTTTTCTCCCTCTTGGTTTGATCACTGTATTTACTTGCCTCTTTTTATGCCTATTTCACCATTATTGAGTATGTGTACCATGCTTTATAATGTTGATAACTTCTTCCTCATTTGTCCAATTTATCCATTCAATGCTTTCATTATTTATAACACACTCACTTGTTTGTTTTGTCTATCTCGATGTTCTTACTGATTTCTTCAAAAAGTTTGGTACCTAACTCCATTGTAGCTTTATCCTTTAGCATGCATGACTTCTCTGTTTTCAATGTGCTCGATTTTCTCACTATGTTTTCTTGCCCTTTTTTATGCCTATTTCACCATTTTTTGTGTGTGTATCATGCTTAATTATCATAATCATTTCCCAATTTCGGGCACTTTATCCATTTCATGCTTTCATTCGTTACAACAAACTCACTTGTTCGTTTTCTCACTATGTTTACTTGTTCTTCTTTATGATGTTGTTCAAATTGAGTTGTATGTTTACCAAGGTTCATGCTAATGTTCAGTTCAATTATTGGTTACTGTTTTTATACTTCTTCATTCGTCTGTGTTGTCCCCATGTTTCTTCCCTTTGTTGTAATTTTAAAGCATGTGTACAAATAAATTATTGTGTATACACACGTGTCATTGTTGTTTGCATTTCGTTCTGATGTCATTATGTACACTACACGAAATTCTACCGCAAAGTCATTCTTCGTGAATGCCTTTGAGGGAATTTCTTAACTCTGAGGTTACTTTCGTTTCCTTACATTATCTACCAACATTTGTGTATTTTATTGTACGAACCTATGGATTTGTAAGGTTCTCTTTTGATTAAGGTATATTTAGTACAAGCTTTTCTTTCTTTTACTATTACGTAATATATAACGGCAAGCGTACATGTGTTTTCTAATATTTGGTTTCGTATTTTCAAGTTGTAGCGTTTAAACAAATCATAAACGAGGTACTACCATGTACATTTTAAAGTGCTTTCTATTTCTGGTTTAGTTAATGGAATATTGTAATAACTTCCTTTAGTTCCTTCATATTTATCAATTTTTGTTAAACGTTTGGTCTTGTCTAGTAAACAATCATTTTCTTACTTCTTCCATTTTGTAATACTATCTTAAGCATCGTTCCTTTTATTGATTCATTTGCATATTGCCATAAACATGTCGCGCCTATTGCACCACTTTCTTAATGCATTAGTTTTAGTTGTAATAAAACAAAAATCATTTTTACAAGTACTTGTGTATTGATTTTAAAAAGTATATACATAAAAGCAATTTTTAGTGTTCATACTGGGTTGGACTGTATTGAAAAAAATAAGTCTGAAACTTAAGAAAATAAATTTGTTTTCATAGCATATCATTTCTTTAAAACGAAAAAGTCTAATTATTAGATATATGATATTTGGAAAATTCGAACATAATTTCGATTTTGTGACAAAATTCATTTACAATCATAAATTAAAGAAAAAGAAGGTAAGGTTTTTTAATCAATATAACCGTAAAACGTCAAAATAGTTCTAAGAAGCACATTAGGTTGGTTTACTAAAAAAACCTTTATAACGTAAACATTCTATTAGACGCACGTTATCGCATTCAAAATTATGGAAATGTGTAACTCGTTCGTTAGTATAACGTATAGAAAAATACATTCACAATTTCTCACATACACAATCGATTTTACGAACTTATTTTTCATAATGTAATAAAGGGAACCACAAAATGACCCACCCATTCAAAAAGTATGTGCACATTCTAAAAAAAAAGTATAAAAAATTATGTACACAATCTATAAAAAAAATAATATTCTAATGCTTTTGGAAATTATGTGCGACTTCAAAACTTGTTTTCATTTGTATTGTTTGTTACAATAGATTTTGCGAGCCGTTGAAAATTTTACATAGGCAAGTTATGGCTTCAACCTTCAACTAATTTTCAAAATCCATAAACCTATAGTCAAATTATGTGATTAGGTTAACCAAATTTGTTTTTAACAAGTTCTTAAGGTTTCTTTCCAACAGGGTATTGAGATAGAATTTTTTATGGACGAACACGAATTTTCGTCTCTACTATATGCATTCATAACATCCCAACATCAGTTACTGCTAATGTTGGAGTTGTTACAGAGTGAAACAAAAAGGATACCCCATGTACCGCACAACACTCGGCATGGGATTAGGCAGTTAGCGTATTTTCACATGATTCATGCGTCAAACCTAATGTGTTAGAAAAGTACAAGAATGGACCAAAGATGTTTCACTATTCTGTGCCATCTACTTAGGACCATTGTTGGAATAACATTGACAAAAGTCGTTGATGTTAAGGAGATGGTGGCGATGTTACTCCACATACTTGCACATGACGTGAAAAATTGTCATTCAAAGGGAATTCATGCAGTCGGCTGAAATAATTTTGCATCATTTCAACATGGTGTTGCTTGTAGTCATTCACTTGCATGATGAGCTATTGAAAAAACCACAGTCAGTGACAAATGTTTATATAGATCCAAGATGGAGGTGGTTTGAGATTTGTGTTTTTTTCTCCAACTACGTACTTCAACCCTTCTAATGCGATCTGGTCATTAATCATTGGTTGCTCTATGTTGCACAATTATCTTGGTACATTAGATGACACATATATCAAGGTGAATGTTCTAGCAAGTGATCAAACTAGATATAGAACACGAAAGGATGAAGTGGTCACAAATGTTCTTGGTGTATGTGATACAAAAGATGATTTTGTGTTCGTATCAGCCGGCTGGAAAGGATTTGCTATAAACTCACACATCCTTCGAGATGCCATTTCAAGATTAAACGGACTGAGGGTGCCAAAGGGTAATTACCTACAAAATTGTATATAGAAGTACAATTTTTTCATTATCAGTTACAACATTTTAATCATCTAATGTGATCACAGGCTATTACTACCTAGTCAATGGCGGGTACCCAAATGCTAAGGGTTTTTTGGCATCATACAGAGGGCAACGCTACTACCTGCAAGACTGGTGTGGCACTAAAGAATGCACCGTCAACATCAAAAAAGTTTTTCAATATGAAGCATTCTTCTGCACAAAATGTAATTGAAAGAGCATTCGATGTCTTGACGAGTCAGTGGATAATATTGCGAGAAAAGTCATACTACCCTGTAGAAGTTTAATATCAAACGATACTCGCATGTTGTCTACTACACAACCTCATCAATAGAGAAATGACAAACTTCGATATATCGGATGACATAGATTAGGGTGATTCAACTCATGTGACTACTAACGAGGACAATGTACACTACATAGAGACCTCTAACGAGTGGAGTAAAGTAAGGACGAGCTTGAAGATGAAATATTCAGTGATTAGGAGTTGCGTAATCTGTAGCACGACTAGTGTAGCCCTATTGAGTGTTATAGCAAAATTTAACTGTTAATGATTGGCCTGCATCTTGTTTTGTCATATTTTTGCAAATTTGTTTTTATCGAATCTATTGGTCTACCAAGGTTGTGAATGACAATATATTTGTTTTCTTAATGTGTAATGTATTATATGTGTTTATATCATAATCATAGCAAAATTAATGACACTAATATGTTTACGTTCATTTTATAGCATGTCAACTTCATTAAGACTGACAAAGCACAATTGAACGAAAGAGGAAGAGGTAACCCTCATCGAGTGTCTCATCGAGTTAGTAAATGCCAGTGGCTGGAGGTCCGACAACGAGACCTTTAGACCTGGGTACCTTAGTCAGCTCACAAGAATGACGACCTTTAAGAGTCTAGGACATAACATCCAAGCAACAACTATCAATAGCCAGATAAAATTACTGAAGAGAACGTTTCATGCTCTAGCTGAGATGCGTGACCTGTCTTATAGTGGCTTTTGGTGGAATGATGAACTGAAGTGCATCATTGCGAAGAAGGATGTGTTTGACGATTGAGTGAGGGTACATTATTATTTATGTCAACTATTATTGAAGTATAAGCGAAAATAGTATTAACAATATTTTTTTGTACTTGAACAAACTTCTTCGACCACAAAGGGCCTGCTTAATAGATCGCTTCCCCACTATGAAGATCTTTCCTATGTCTTTGGCAGAGATTGTGGACAGGTGATCGGGTGGAGACATTTGCCGACGTTTGCTCGTATGTGCCTAGAGGTTACGAGGAATTTGCTACTGACAATTGCAACGATATGGAGTTCCATTCAATGTACAATCAGGGACTAGACATGTCGTCTAACGAAGTAATGGGCACACGAACTGCTCGCTAAAGTGACGGTTGGAATGTTTCTAGCGAGTCTAAGAATAAATGGAGAGGACAATCTGTAGAAACTGGAGACGTAGTTCGCAATGCAATCGAGTACGACAATGAACAACTTAACCGCATGGTAGACTAGCCCATCCTACAAGGAAAGATGCGAGCAAAACACGACAAGAGGTCGTTCGACAGTTGCAGGCCATCCCCGAGCTTACTATGATCGATAGATGTCACTTAATGCGTATACTGATGCACAACGTTGAAGACATGAAAGGATTCCTTGTATACTCAACGAAATGAAGTTCCCATTCTGCAGCGTCATTCTCCAAGAAAACCCTTGACTTGTTTTTGCTATCGTTCATTGTCTTTTCTGTCTACTTAATTATTTGTGGACTTCATGTTTTTTCATATTTTTTTTGTATGTATTGTTATTCTGCTATTATGTTAACGAGTGTATGTAGTGAACTTATTTTTCCCGATTTCATTTAGCTCAAAAAATTTATTTCAATACTCTAGCGGATTTACACGTTACTTGCGCACGATAGAAAAAAGATAAAGGGCCCTCAACATAACCGTTTATAAAACAAATATTTCACTAATCCCAGGGTTTGTAAGAAAAAATTACAAAACATGTTGTAAAAAATAATATGGTTTATTATAATTATATATATTAATAATGTTTATTTTAAAAAAATAATATGATTTATTATAAATACATATATTAATATTCTTTATTTTATAAAAAAAAATTCTTACAAATCCATAATCTTCCCCTCAAACACTACACTCATACCTCTTCCCCCAAACACATCTTATAGTAACACTACAATCATAACTCTCCCTCCAAATGCATATTATCATAATACTACAACAATAATTTTTCCTCATATTATCATAACACTAGTATCATAATTCCTCCCTCAAACACATGCTATCATAACACTACCATTCATATTCCTTCCCCTAAACACATATTACCATAACACTACCATTAATAACTCTTTCTTCTCAAACATATATTATCATAACACTAGGATTATTATAATCCTAGGATTATCATAATTCTTTTCCCCATAACTCTTTTTCTCTCCCAAAGCACCCTAAGAGTCTATATAAACTATAGAAGTTTATTATTGATTATAAACTTTACTGTATTTGTAATTTTTTTTAAAATGTTGCTATACACTTTAATTATTATTCCTAAAAATTTACATATTATAATTACCATATAGATATGTGTATGTGTGTATGTATGTATGATGTGTGTTAAACAAGATTTAATGTATCGATATCATTGAAAATGTCAAAGTCTATATTTTATCAAAATATTAATAACATATCTTTTCTAATAGAACAATTTTTAAAAATTTATAAAATAAAAAAAATCAAATATAAGAAAAATAATGTTAGAAAAATTGTCAAAAATAGAACATTTGACAAAATATTTACACTTCATAGAAAAATTAAGTATAATGAAATTTTGTCTTTTAGTAGTTTTGTTTTATGGAGTGTAAATAGTTTTCAATTTTTCTATTTTTGAAAAAGTCTAATAAGTCATAGAAAAATCAAGTATTATGAAATTTTGTCTTTTAGTAGTTTTATTCTATATTTTTTTAAGTGAAATTGTAAAAAATGACAAATTTGACCAAATATTTACAAAATATAGCAAAATTTCAAATTTTATTGATGATAGATACTGATATGCTTCTGTCAATGACATTGATATACATGCTTCTATCAATGATATTGATAGACATTGATAAAAGTTTATCAATTTCTATTATTGATATAATCCAAAATTTTGTTATAGTTAATAAATATTTTAGTTTATTTTACTATATTTGAAAATGTCTATTTTTTAAATGAGTTAAATTGCATATATCATTTACATTATTTTTTGAAAAATAATATTTATTAGTAACATTTTTCAGCTTAATTTTTTGTTTCAAAGATTTCTTTTGTAATATAATGAAAATATTCACTCATTTTTCATGTGGATGTCAATCCATATAAATGTAGAAATATGAGTACTATATAATGGTGTTAAGTTGTTGAAAAAAAAAACATCACTAATACAATTGAATTCATAAGCAGAAAAATATCAGAAAAGCTAAAATAAAATCAAAACTGGGGAAGGCTCAATAAACGAAGAAAAATTCCAAACTGGAGAAAATAAATGACCTACGCTAGAAAAACATCGTGTGATAAATGGTTTACATTCACACAACAATTCTCTCATTTATTCTCACTCTCAAAGTAGAGAAGACAAAAAATTTTTAACTAAAGTTAGCATGTTAAAACTTAATCTACTTGGACACTCAGACTGTTTTTACAGTGTTCGAATTCCATAAATTTTATTATTATTATTATTTTGATGATATTTGGCAACTATTCCTCTAAATATTCAACACAAAGTAACAGAGAGAGTGAACAAGAAGAGAAGAATGCATAATAGTGAATACGAAAAATGTGAAAGAGAGAGAGAGAGAAAATGGGGTTATCCTAGTCGGAAGGCATCATTGTATAAGATCCAAAGGGGTAGAAGACAAAAGAAGCAGCAACCGTTAAAGGTAAAAAGTTT
>JBBPDI010093487.1:0-11707 GCA_037974545.1 Cucumis variabilis | reverse complement strand
AATAAAAGAAAATAGTTTCTCTAAAAATCTCTATACCTTTTCCCATCCCAATTGGTTCCCACAAACCAATCTCATCCCAGAGTATAGGAAGGTCTCCGACGGGTGGTGTCCCAATTTGGTGGTTTGCAGATTCAGAGATATCAACAAAAGTAAGTTCTCTATATCTCTTAAATAAAAAAACATGCTTAGCTTTATTTAGAATTTTGATTCTAAAATTTTACCAATGTACTGGTATTTTAATATTCCCAACTAAATTGAGTAATGGTTCTTTAATTCTTCTGTTGTCATAGAGCTTTTATCCCTTCATGCATTTCTTGAATAAATCCACACGATTGATTAAATGACCCCATTTCTTAGTGACCTCGTTGTACAAACAACTTGGCACTGCTACTATGGTTGTAGGGCTACTTCGCTCTAGCAGCCCTGTTCATCGTTGATTGCTCCTACATGCAAACAATCAAAATGTTACATGGAAAAAAAAAATGAACTACTATTTGAGAAAATTAAAAGTTCTAAATCACTTGAAATTGTCGAGTAAGGTAGTGTTCACATATGAAATGTCGATCTTCCACACAATTCTTTAGTTGGAAAGTGTCACAATACCTTATGCGAAAGTTTTTTTACCTCTATTAGGACGAACCTTGTAGTGAGACTCACCACAGACTGATCAGTGTTGCAAATCAGCGAACTCCTTCCAGTACAATACACAGTCGTACTTATAGGCATAAATAGTCGTGTATCCCAAGTCCAAGTCACACAATTCTCGTTTGGGTTAGTAGAATGAGCTAGGGACATTGGTACCACACATAGGAAATACATTTTTTATTATCTCTAACATCATATCAAAAGACTCGTTGCTCCAACCGTTGAGAACTTTCACATGCATCAACGCAACCAAAAGTTATAGGATGAAAATTCTGAATAGCTGGGGTATAGCTCATGACGTGCTTGGTTTAATAACTTCTTAAATATATCCACCGTCTCCTCTTCTATACCACTATTTAACGATATGTCATTCTACAAACTTTTCTCCGTCGTTTCTTGTTCGTGTTAAATCATTGTTTGTAAATCATGCAACATACCCAACATTTCACTGTCTTCAAGAAACAAATTACTACTATTTGATTCATGAAAAGGGGTCACTACTCGTTCCTTCATAGAAAGGGTCACTACTAGTTTCTTCATTAAATTTTTTTATACCTCTATACAAGTTCACTACCTTTCCATGATACACCTAATATGTGTAAAATGGGTATATTCTAATCATTAATAAATGTCTCTCCACATTCTTTAATGATTCCTAATTCAAGTTCATACACCTCTTGCATGGACACCTTATTCGTTCGTACTCATCGACGTGATACTCGGCAACTTCTAAAAATTGTAAACTACCTCTCTATACTCAACCGATAACCTACTCCTAAATTTCATCCAACTCTTGTCCATTGTCAATAACCTAGAACATAAATTAGTCTTATATTTTTTCTCTCAAAGGCTAAGTTTCCTCCATCAATAAGTTGCACCTCACAAGTACCCAATATCTCAACTTTCACTAAATCTAGGTTTAAACTAAAAAATCTATCTAACACTTCCAACTAACAAGCGTTAGTAGAAACCTAACACTTTAAAAAAATTATTATAAACTAAGGGCTACCTTACTTCTAACAAACAAATCATGTTCACAAATAGAAACTATAGGCTACCATAACCAGGATAGCCACAACAAACCAATAAAAATTTTCAAGTATTTAAACAATTTTAAAAATTTAGAAAATTTCAAATTCTTCAATTTCATCAATTCAACAATTTCAATACATTTAAATCTCTCTATAACAATCAAAACCACAATTTCAATAATTATTATCACAATTACAACTTACAATCTATAATAAACATACATATAATAACAATTTTAATTTTAACTTTAATTTAATTTCATTTATTCATAAAACAACAATATACAATCTATAATCAACAATCTACAAAGTGTACATACAATATACAATATACAATATACATACATTAATATATATTTATTTAGAAACAATAAAAAAATAAAATACAACATTTTTACCAGTGGAGACGACGAACTAAGTGATCTACAATAAGAGGATGGTGAGCGGTAGATAGCGACGGTGATGGTCAGCGATGAATGGCAAGCAATGGTGTCTCGATCTCCCTCTTGTCTTTCTCTTTTCTCTTTTCTTTCGTCTGTGTTTTATATTTTGTGAACATATAACACTACAATATTGAGGGTTCTCGCGACGCACCCTAAAAATGTCGTGAGAACCCCTTCTAAATACGTCATGAGTGGTTGCATCGTTATTTCTCTACCAAATGTCACTTATGACATCATCATAAAGTTTTCAAAATCAGTCAAATTGTCATACTTTCTTGCAACGTCGTCAATCTATACGTCGGCAAAAGGTTTTTCATAATGATTTAAATGTTAGACCTTTTCCAACGTGGTCAATGCACGTCATCATAGATAGCCTAATGTCGACGCCATACATGTACACATTACAGTTGATCCACCCTTTTAAATAATATTTTCCACTTTTTGTGATGTCATGCTCTTTAACGTTACTGTTATTGGGGCAATAACGACGTGTACATGTAAGGCGCCGCGAAAAGTTAATATTTTTTTAAAAAATAAAATGCTTCTGTGACATTGTCATGCATGACTTAGTGGAAGTCTCATGATATCTCGATGTTTTCACTTGGATGTCGTCATTGACGACCAATTCCGACACCTTCCTCAATGCATTGTCAAAACCCTTTTCTTACGATGTTGTTTATCCCGATGTCTACTGTTGCGTCGAGATATCCCCAATTTCTTATAGTGCTTGAAAATGCTAATCGTCTAATTGAAGAACAACATGTAAGGGAGGAAGAGCGGAAACAAAGAATGGAAGAAATTGTTCGAAGAATGGAAGAGAACTATGCACAACAAGTGAAAGAGATGAAGAAGATGATCGAGAATATGACTCGGACACCCAAAGAGCCTTGATCACTCTGGGTACATATTTTCAACATTTAATTTCTTTAATTTTGCATGTCTGATATTCTAACTGTACTTTTAAGTCATTCGTAGTTTGACATTCTTTATTTGGCGTTCGTGACTACCTAATAGGAGATAAGTGTAGTTTTTTTTATTTTAATTTAATTATTTTGAACATATTATTTACAATTTTTGTTATATATTTCGTATCTTGTTTTATTATAAATTGAAATTTTTTAATTTTCATAATTTATTGCAAATTTTGTTTCTTGCCTTACAAATCGGAAAAAAAAAACAATACCTCACGGTAACAAAAACAAAAATTTTAAAAAATAAAAAAATAATAATTAAATAAATAAGAAAGTAATTTAAAATTAAAAAATATTTATCTCGATACATGGTAAACTTTTGGATCATGCTTTTCTCCGACGTAGTCTACATACGTTCAGATAAGCATTTCCCGACGCAACATTAAAATTACTAGTTCCCCGATGCACTGAATTGGGCTTAGTCCTATACAACATTGTGTGCACGTCACAATTGTCTAGGTTGGGGATATGCTCATGCCGACTCGTCAATTTTGTGCATCGGCCAAAGTTTCTCTGACGACATTTTACCAACGTAGGATTTAATGTCGGCATTACTTTGGCTGACGCACTTCGAATTTTGGCCAACGTTTTAGTGGGTGATGGTTGAAGCAAATATTGACCTGTTTAAAGATAGCCTATTCCCAATCCTTATCATGCATATGTTCATTATTTATTATGTTTTTATGCAGAATATGAAAGTAGACTCCGATACGAACCCAACGACAAGAAAATCACATAAATCAGAGTTCCAATGAAAGAGAATGGGCATATTAAACATAAGGGGCATTTTGATAAATATTCAAGAAGATTGACACGTTTCTGTCAACTACACGCGCACGAGCCATACAAACGTCACCAGTTCAAACCTCACCAGACGCAATTTAAATTCAAATTTTCAAAGAAGAAAACGATGTCGTTTAAGGCTCTCCGTGCGCATCCCTCAAATCATGGGTTCGAATCTCCTCTCACGCACAAATTAACCAATCCTATTTGACATTCAATTCGTGTCTTTCCATCTCAACCTGTCTCTACACGACACGTGGCAGCTTCTCCTTGCACGCACCCCTCAGTCACCTGAGTTCGATTCCCATCTAACGTAGAAGATTTGATTTCCTTTACTTTTCAATGGAAAAATGGTAATTATTTGTCAGATTTCCAAAGTTTCACCATTTTTCGTGATTTTTAAGTGGGAATGGGCCTTGAGAGTGTAATTTTGGGCCCATTTGCTATAATCCTCCAATTTTTCCTATAAATACTCCAAATAATCCCTAATTACTCATTCAATTCACTATTCCCTCCAAAGTTACTCTCAAATTTCGTCCAAATTCCAGATTATTTACCCTTATTCTGCCAATTTTTGGATCTTCAATAAATTTTCCAAAATTATTGAAGCTATAATGCTAATTTCTTAAGGTAATTTGGGCTTAGGTGATTATAATCTTTGAGAATTTCATTACTTTGATTTTTTTATTGCAATTAAGGTTTGATTCTTCTCTAATCTTGATATAATTTTTGTTGAAATCATTAATCATTTGTATCAAGAATTAGATCTTTGATTCAGTTTCATTAATTCTAGTAATTTTGATTCTTGATCTTTGATTTTTTTATTCAATCTTTGTATGCAATTTATCTTAAGTATATCGATTAGTGCAAGATTAATTGAATTACTTGTTTCTACACAAAAATTATCTTGATTCTTGATTGTATCTTTCCCATTCTTGAAATTGTTTGATGCCTTATGAATTTCAATTATTCTTAAGTCAATTCTTGGAAATTAAATTTATTCTTTTTTAGTGCACAAATTAATTCCCATTTAATTCCTTGGTTGCAGTATTATGAATGATCTTGTAATCTTCTTTAAAAAACAATTAAAGGTTTAGTTAAGATTGCAAGAATTAAACTAATCCCCTATGAAATTCATCTCTTTTCTTGAATTTTGATTCAAAAAATTCCTCCAAGATCAAGCAATTTGATCTTGTGAGAAATATTGAATAAAAAAAATCTCCTCTTAATTAAGCATGATTCCACCTGCTTTACTTTCTTTGATTCAATGATAAGGTTAGATCAATGTCTAAGCTCATTCCTCACTTCTCTTCTTGGAATTCAATCTTATCTCTTTTTGTGAATTGTATTACAAGTCAAATTTCTCATTCTCATTCCCCCTTTTGATTTTCCTCAAATTGTTTTCAATGTTTTTCTTTTCTTTTTGTTACTAATCTCATTCTTTTCAAGCATTACATTCAAGAAAACTTCTATCCTACACTCTCTTGGGTTTGACATTCTTGCTTGCACCTATCTACGGTAAAAATCGAGAGTAAACTACAAATAATTTTTTGTCAATGCGTCTAAGTAAGTACCATTCGCGGCCACTTTAATTTTCGAACACACATGCGTTGATAATGACCTTGCCTATATACTTTGCATAATTCTTTACTTTTCCATATCAATTTCAATCTTGCCAGTGATTTCCCATTGTTTTTCCTAACTTTGTTGTTGGTTGTCCCTTTGTTTGAATTATTTCTATTGTTGGGAGCAAATTTTTTTGTGCAATGTGCTCTATTTTTTCGCAAACTTGGCAAAGTTGTGCGAAATTGTGCTCTACTCGACCTGTCCTTCTGATTGTCCTCCATCGTTGTCACAATTTACATAAGAGAAATTGTTTCCACGACCTGGACCTTGTGGTGTATGGTTTGAAGATCCCCTGTTACTTATCATATTAATAGTTGTTCACAGCTACATCCCTTTCTGCATTTTGAGTTTCCAACCTTCTTTAATAATATAGTAGCTCTTATTGCATTTGTAACCATGACAACTCTGGTTTACCTTGAAGTGTTGCTACCACAACATTATAGTCTTTATCTAGTCCAAGTAGGACGTGTGATATCAATGCTCTTGTCAGAATAGGGTTGTTTATCTGGCCTAGGTTGTCAAAGTGTAGTTCATTAGTTTTAAATATTCAGTCATAGAATTATTACCTTTTCGATTTTGTTGAAAAGTTTGACGAATATAGTCTTCTTCTGCTCTAAATCGAATACCAAATAGTTCTTGGATTGCATCCCACAGATCTTTGGACTGCTCAAATCTCATCAGTTGAGTGGTTATTTCTGACATCGTGGAATTATACATCCACCCAAGGAGTAGTTGGCCAACGACTAATAAGGCTTCAAAGGCAGGAGTAACAACTTCTTCAGTAATTTTGTCCTCGTGGAGCTACTTGCCACAATTTGGGAGCTTGCCATCTCGGCAGTTGGTTGTGTTATGCTAGAGGTGACAGTAGGTTGACTTACATACATCAAAGGGCATGGTATGTATGCCAACATGTATCCTTCAATTTTGCATCCTCTCATAATAGGAAGAGCAAAATGTTTCTAGAGCAAAAAATTGCTTCGATCCAGCTTGGTGGTTGTTACTTGATTGAGAATTGATTAAGAGGTGGGTTGGTGAGTTGAAGCTAGGGTGGGGTTTCCATTGACATTTGTCATTGATGCTCTGATACCAAGAAAAGAACAAAGAAACTTGTGGAAATTTTTTCGGTGTATTTTTCATTATTCAATATAATGGACCTTTGGTCTATATTTATATGATAAGACACCTTTTACAATTAAGGCAAAACAATGAAAAGAAGATGTAAATCAGAGGGACACATACACACTTTTGGAAGCTCATAATCTGCTGTAGGGGTGTAAGAACATGGGTTGAACCCGAATAATCCGGACAACCCAACCCATATTATAAAGATTGGATTGGGTTAGTTTAAAATATGGGTTGGATTGGGTTAAAAAAATTTGATTTTTTCGGGTTGGGTTGGGTCTCGGGTTGGAGAGTTGAAAAATTCGGTTCAACCCAACCCAACCCGAATTAATATAATATATATATAAAAAAAGAATAATATATATATATATATATATATTATTTAATAAAAAAATTAGGTATATAAACTTTGAATTTATTGTATGAAATTTTGAATTATGTAGGTTTGAAATTTAAATGCAACAATTTTAAAATTTTATAACAATTAGAAAATAGAAACGAAAAAAAAAAAAACTATATAACTGGACAACCCAACCCATATTTTACAGGTTGGGTTGGGTTGGGTTGAGAATGTCTCCTAACCCAACCCAACCCGATTTTACCCTAATCTGCTGTAACAAATAATGGTATCTAAATATATCTTCCTACATGGTCATTTAGCCTGATAATTTTGTATACATTGGACTGTTGTGTCTGAACTATTTTTTACTGCTGACTTGGCTATTTTGATTGTTGTTTCTTCCTTGACATTCGCAAGTTATTTCAATGGAAGAGAAGACTTTATGAACAAACACATTTCTTCAACATTATTCATTTGCTTATAATATGGTTATAAAAATTTAGTTCAATTCTATAAATCAAACCAAGTAAATATTTCTAGTACTTAGGGAATTTTCAAATTTCTCCATATAACACATACTATTTTAAAGAAAATTAAAAAAAGCAACTCTTCTATCAAACTTATGGAATTGAAACTATAAACTTTGAAGTATTCCGTTTGCCACCGCATCCTCCGCGCCGCACAAGTTTCAATATTTTTTTCTTCCTCCACGGCCAAATCTCGTATTTCTGTATTTCTTTAATTACTTTTAATTTATTCATGATTTTCAATCAATGAAGGGTCCACTTCGTTTCGCCATGAAAATTTATTTGTTACGAAAAAGTTGGTAAATAATAATAATAATAACAATTTTTCTTACCCAATTATACAAGTTTTAACTCGTGTTAGATGGATAAAGAGTGAACTAACTTAAGAACACAAGTTATCAATTGAGTATATTTGCTAAGCTATATTTGTTGTTTAATAAAATTCAACACCGGGAGAGAAGTAGGAGAAAAGTATGAATAATTTGAAATTGTATTGATTTTATTTGAAGTTAGTTTATATTCTTTCTTTGAATTTGAAGTTCTATATTTGAGTTTTAAATTGATATGGTGGTTAAAGCATAATTGTGTTTAAGTTTGAGTTTTGACATTCAACTTCACGTATTTGTACAGCATAGTTTCTAAGTATAGTTTGACATTTTTGTAGAGTATAGTTTCCAAATTTACATTTGAATTTAAAGTGTTTGAGGGTGAGGATGGCTAGACTTTATTTAAAGTTGATAATGTTTTGTAGGTTGAATTTTTAAGGTTTTTTTTTTATTGTGTTTGAAATTGTTAATTATGGCATAAAAGCATAGTTATGTTTAGGTTTGAGTCGAGTTTTAAGTTTTGATATTGAGTTTGAGGTATTTGTAGAATATAATTGATAAATTTAAGTTTGAAATTTAAAGTGTACATGAGGGGTTTGTTTATTTAGCGTTGTTAATTACGTTTTTTGGTTGAATTTAATGTTTATATTGTGTTTGAAATTGTTGTTGGGATAAAAAGTTTGAGTTAGAATTTTAAATTTTGATGTAGTGTTTAACTAAATAAAATATCTAAATTTAAGTTTGAAATGAAGTGTGTTTTGTGAAGGATGGTTAACTTTTGATATGGAGATTAATATAAAAGAGTGAGGGTTTGACATTGGGATTTATTTATGTTTTAAGTTTTAAGTTTTATGTTAATATAGCCATGTTGATGTTGTATATTAATGTTCATATTACTTATATAGTTGTAAATGGAATATTTGAGTTTTAATTTTGGGATAGTTATTATTAATATAGTAAGAATCTACGAATTGAAGACTTTGTTATATTTATAATTTTTTTAAAATAGTGTTATAGATTTAATTATTGTTGCTAAAATTGTTATAATTATAATTATCCTTTTAACCTTTATTTGCAGCAGCCACCCCACACTATTTAGTATTTATTTACATATAATTAAGTTAGACTATAGTTTAATTATTTTAAATTCAGTTTACCACATGCATACCTATTGATACACTGTCAAGAGGGAAAAAATTCCATTGGATTAAGTATTATTATTGGAAATATCCATATATTATATATATACAATTGATATAGTCCACCTAAATTCAATCTAGTTAAAACGAAAATAACTCAACAATCGTTCCACATTAAAATTTGTTAAGGATAAAAAAGTTTATGATTCAAATATTATTTCAATTTTAATATACTAACTACAAGAATTTTTACTTTTACCAACGAATATAAACGTCGCCTAAAATCCTAGTAACATTAGGATAAGTTATGTAGACACAAAAAAACAATTGTCGGTAAAATTATTTTTATATCTATATCAAGAGAAGTACTTGTCGACGAAATTTGTTTTGGCTAGCATAAAATTGGTTCTACCAATGTAATATCTTGCGTCGACATAAAAGTTTTTGCGACGAAAATACATTTTTTGTTGGGATAATCGTTCTTCCAAATGAGGGCAAAAACAAATGTCTACTGATATTGTTTGCATCAGCATAAGTTGTCTATAGTTTTATATATAAATTGTAATACCTAAATAAGCAATTTTTTTCAATAATGCCTATTTATGCACAAACAATAATTAATCAATAATAAAATCAATTGAGGAGCAAATATAACAAAAATAGGCTTATATATTAAAAAACCAATATTATATTCAATACAACAATGTAACATCATTAACAGTATATATTGCCACGTCCCAAACCGTATTGCGACGATAATGTCGAAATAATAGGAAAAAGATGTGAGTTTGTTACAACTTTGAAATTTTCTTATCGCAAAATCTTATTCTCAACTCCTTTTATACTATCAACAAAACTCAAAATGCAACGGTGGTCAACCTAAATGCCAAGTATAATAAAAACCTACCAAAA
The DNA here is from genome assembly GCA_037974545.1 of Cucumis variabilis. Lineage (NCBI taxonomy): Eukaryota > Viridiplantae > Streptophyta > Magnoliopsida > Cucurbitales > Cucurbitaceae > Cucumis > Cucumis variabilis. Next base: position 1,842 of record JBBPDI010093487.1, on the reverse strand, counting down.
TGTATACTTTATTAATAACAGACTTTTGATACATAATTACAACACTTTGACCAAATAACCAATGCTTAACTATTTCCAAAAATATATGGAGTCATCTCGTCGCAAATCCTTCAACCTTCTTCTCTACTTGGCCTAAACGCCTGATCTTGGAAGTGAATTTTTTAAAGAATAAGTCTAAAAGACTTAGTGAGGTTTTATGAAATCCTTTTCGTAATACCTTTTCATAAACATTATTTCGCATAAATAACATCAAATCATTTCATCTCGCATAAACTTTTCTTTATGCTTAACAAACACATTTATAACATAAAGAGTTAGTTATTTATAATCCAGTTGGCAACATAATGCTAGTTAGTGAAGCATTGTGGGTTGTGAAGTACTAGTAGAAAGTGCTAACTTGCCAGTGGACCTTTTGCTACTTGAGTAGCAAGAGCTAGATGTGATACTTGGAATGGAATTTCTTATTGAAATTTTTTGTCCTAAAACTCGTAGTTTGTAATCATATTCTGTTCAATAAAATCGTTATTGAGAAATTGAATTTTATAATCTTAAATCCAATAAACTAAGTCTCAAGGCTATTTTTTTAGTAAACTTGAACTTTATGTGAAGACATAAACATGGATCAAGTTCGAGTAAATAGCCTGAATAGTCTATAGTATATGAATAAAGGTTGGGCGCCTTGTTCAGACAAACTATGGATGCGGCCCGCTTTGTAGTTAGTACAAACGAGGTGATCCTGAATCGTTCATGTAGAGACATGAAAGTGGAGGCATCCTATGTAAAGTTTTTACATAAGATAACCTAGGTAACTTAATCTTAATCCTATCCTGAATCGTTTACTGTTTAAATTGACTATCTCAATTAATTGATAACCTAGGTAACTTAATCTTAATCCTGAGCTAACTATGAACTCTTGTTCACATGAGATTATCTTTAGATCTGCATAGGTGAGGGAAGCTCATCAGCGTTGGCCTAATAAGCCTCCCATTTCAAGGGTAAGATCAAATGGATAGCTGAAAACATAGGATGCAAGATGAAATTCACTCATACCCGCTTTAGGGTTAGTAGATAGGTTATTCTCTTAAGCACTGAATCCAAGTCTTGAACAAGGGGCCCCATCCTCTCATTGTTCTAAGAGGGATTAAGTTTATAGGTTGGACCTTAAACTAATTGTTCAATAATGGATTAGTGGGACTTAAGGAGCAAGATGTAGTCTCGGGGATAAAACGGTATTTTGACCCAACAGAGGTTATGAACAACCTGTGAAGGATTAACTTATTGATCATGGTTTTATCAAATGGACAAAAATATATCTATAGTGAGGGGAGTGAAACTATGGGACTTTAGTGGAATGACCTGTTAGTTAACGAATGTTGATTAACTCGGTCTAAAAGAGTTTAGCCAGTTAGTCTTGAATCGTTGGAGCTCATGATCTATAGATCCATTAGGTTCCCCTGCTAGCTCATTTGGAATAAATTTAGAACAGTGTGATGGAATAAATCGAATTGTTCGAATTAGGAGAAGAGAGAGAAACTGACATACATATGTGATATAGCCGTCATTTTACAAATAGAACTTTGTGTTTAAATAAGATTTAAATACAATAAATATGAATACGGATACATACTAGGAAGTTCGAAATTGTTGAAAATGGTCAAAATTGTAAAAAGTCAAAATGTTGATTTATGACTTTGAAAAGTCAAAGTTTGACCGGCTTTATATTCAAATGTGATTTGAATTTTAGAAAAATGAATGGGATTCATGCTCGGGAGGTCGAAATTAGTCAAGACGAACAAAATGATAAAAAGTCAAAATATTGACTTTTGACTTGGAAAAGTCAAA
>JBBPDI010093483.1:0-11708 GCA_037974545.1 Cucumis variabilis | reverse complement strand
TAGAGGTTGAAGAAGATAGGAAATTGCTAGCTCAAGTCATTTATCATGACAGATTGAATTCACACAAACATCGTCTGGTTTTTGTATTGGTATGAACTGCTCAAGAAGAATTAAAAGATGAGGTTTGTTTTGTTTGAAATTTTATTTCCTTTTTAACAAGTTTTGTAAAGCAAGCTTAAGCAAATTCTGATGTTAGATTAGTGTTTTTCGAAAAGGCATTTAGGTCTCAGTTGGGTATGCGAAATCGTGAAGCCTTTTTTTTTTTTTTTTTTGAGTTTGCCAGATTGTACAGAACAAGTTAGAAGCTTATTACATTTTCTATAACTTTCACGAAGAACTAGTGTACCAGAAAATGATTGGAAGTAAACTTAATTTTAGGAACAAGTCAGAGGTTAGCAGAAGACCCAATTTTGAACTACCTCTGTTATAGGAGATTTCTGTAGCCTTCTGTTGGGACTTTCGTTTTCTTTCCTTCAAGTAAGTAGTTGTAGAGGAGTTCAAAATGAATTTTATATAAAGAAAATTAATTTTGTGATAAAGATTAAACATGCACGGTGGAAAAAAATGAAGATTCTACTCTAAATGCAAAAGATTAACAAAAATCCTAAATCGAAAACTAGTTGGAAAATATGGTTCATTTTGAAATACTTACACTAGGAGCATCGATAGTTATTTGAACAGCCACTAAGGTTCACCTACTATCCTCTGGACTTAGAACTGGATTGTGGAACCCTTTTGATGAAGGAAACCGGGAGAGAGAAAAAATGATGGTATTAGGAATAGAGTTGAGTTTTAAATTTGTTTTTTTTTAAAAAAAATCAAAGTTAAAAACAGCAGCCCAATAATTATTTTAACCACATCCACCCTTTCCAAAAGGTTCCGAGAGCTCAATTTATAGAGAAATCACATGCAAATTTGTATGTGTATGCAAGCTCATGGGCCAACAACACATAACCTACTAACCATTAGTGGGCTTAATGTCTTCATAGTATGCTAACATCTAGTCCACTATAGTTAGTGGGATTATCCAACAAAATGTTGGATTATCCTACTAACTTAGGTTAAAGGGAAAAATTGTCATTTGGTCAAAGTCAAACTCTAATTTTTCAAACAAAAAAGTCAACATTTTGATCGTGGGTTGGGTGGAAATGCCAGACATAGGGGTCATCAGGCAGGTCACGAACGTGGGTTGTGGGACTCTCTAGGTTGGCTGGACGTACACGCGGAAATGGGTCAGGCGTGAGGCACATAGGTAAACTGCAGCAAATGAGTTGAAAACCAAATTTTCAAGTATGGGATGCTTTTTTCGGATCTGTCTTCCAATTTTCACCAAAACTTCAAACTTTTTCTTTTCTAGTGTAACAATTACAACCTAAAATCAACTCAAATGACTATAATAAAATTACAGACCCTTGAAACAATAATTCAGCCACAAAATTGGGCTAATTAAAACAATTAAAACCTAATTTTTGGCAAAAACCATAAAATGTTCATTTTAGTTCAAGCATAATTTATCTAATAAACTTGAACCCACCACAAGAAAATGAGTAGAATTAAAGCATGCTCTGATACAACATGATAAAGATTAAACATGCATGGTGAAAAATAATCGTGATTCTACTCTAAATGAAAAAGATTAACAAAAACTTTAAACTGAAAACTAGTTTGAAAATTAGGATTATTTTGAAATACTTACGTTAGGAGCGTCGATCGTTTCTTGAACCACCACTAGAGTTGACCTACTATCCTCTGGACATAGAACCAAGTTGTGGAACCCGTTGGATGAAGGAAATGTAGAGAAAGAAAAAAAATGAAATGGAATAAGGTATAGGGTTGATTGTGTGAACCAGCTGAAGATGTAAACACATAACTAGAAGAATGCGACCATAACTTGTGTGTGGAAAGCAAGTCAGGTGATGAATCAACAATGACGTACATGATGAATTCCACAAGCAACAAAAACTTAAAACGATAAATGCAATTGGACTATGGTAAAATCAACAAGTTGGCAGGTAGCTTCGATCGAAAATGTACAAAAGCAATGGATACAACCCGTGAGAAAACACGCTTAGTTATTGTTGTACTATTTGTTGTACCATGAGTTAATAACAGAAAGAATAACTATAGAAATACACAAAAGCACAAAGAACACATTAAACTTTGGTAACCCAGTTCGATGACACAACATCTACATCTGGAGACATTTAGCCTGATTGGAAAGATCATTTATAAAGATTAAAGATAATCACAAGTACATAATGTTGAGTGTATATTTTTGTCAATTAAATATTTTTTTAGGAAACTATTTATTAACCAACCAAATCTTTCTAAGATATAGGAAGTTCTGTTTGTTGGAGGTTTCCATTAAAAAAGGAATTTGTGATTTTGTTGAAAAAGATTCTTGGGAACGATATATATTCGTATCTTCATACTGGTTTGGATTGACGAAAAATAGAGTATATGTGTTCGAGAACATCGAAGCGTCCATTAAAGCAAGACATCCTTGATCAGGTGAATATTGTTTTATGATGACTTAATGTAGTTTCCTAAGTTACTGTGCATGAGTTGAGCACAGTGTGAAGAGAAGGAATATCTACAGAGAACCTTGAGTTGAGGGATCAATTCAATAATTCAGGGGGAGCCTGAGATTATGTCTATAAGATTCATGTGATATTCAAGGGGAGCCTGAAGTTTGTAATAGTTACTGTAATAACTATTGTTTATGTAACTAGTGAGATTTGTTACTGACTATGAATCTTAATAATACGCCTGATCTGAGGTAAGAAGCTCTTCAGACGTAGGCACGTTTGCCGAACTGGGTTACCAAAGTGCTGTGTAGTTTATTTCTGTTTGCCTTTAGTTAAACATGTAGTTAAATGCATGTGGTATAGCTAAAGAATATTTTAATAGTATCATTTTTTAATTGGTATCAGAGCGGGTTTGATACTTATGGACACACAAAGAGAAGGTACTCCAACTACTAGACCTCTAATCCTAGATGGAAAGAATTACTCATGTTGGAAGATTCGTATGATATCATTGTTGAAATCCCTGGACTTAAAGGCCTGGAGAGCAGTGAAAGTAGGGTGGAGTCCTCCTATGATAACTGTAGATGAAAAGTCTGTACCAAAACCTGAGGAAACCTGGACAGAAGTAGAAGAACATGTGTTTCTGGGAAATGCTAAAGCTCTAAATGCGATCTACAATGGAGTAGATTTGAATATGTTCAAATTGATCAATTCATGTGTCTTTACACAAGATGCATGGAAAAGACTCGAAGTAGCGTTTGAAGGAACATCCAAAGTTAAGACAACTCGGCTTCTACTATTGACCACCAAGTTTGAATCGTTGAAAATGATGGTAGAAGAGAACATAATTGAGTACAATGTACGTGTTCTGGAAATTGCAAATGAATCATTCAATCTAGGTAAAGAAATACCTGAAGCTACGTTAGTCAGAAAAGTTTTGAGATCTCTTCCTAGGAGATTTGATATGAAAGTTATTGCAATTGAGGAAGCACATGACGTGTCTACACTCTCCCTCAATGAACTTTTTGGCTCTCTTCTTATGTTCGAAATTACTTTGGATGATCAATCATGTAGAAAGTAAGGATAAAGGACTTGCATTTCAATCCGTTCAGGAAGATGATCTCATTGAAAAAGGGAAAGCTCCTAATGAGCAAATAAATGAGTCAATCGCTATGCTTACTAAGCAATTCTCGAATGTAATTAAAAAAATGAATAGCTCTAACAATCCTGGTTCTCATAATCAATCTCCGAATAATTTTAAGCGATGAGAATTTGACTGGCCTAACATCAGAGAATCAGAACGTTCATCTGGCAGAGATAGCAGGTCGTTTAAATGCCGGAAATGTGAAGGTTACGATCACTATCAGGCCGAATGTCCAACTTATCTGAGGAGGCAGAAGAAGAGTTTTGGAGCAACATTATCAAATGAGGATTCAAAAGGCATGGTTGAAGAAGAAGAGTTTGCAAGTGCTTTTATCAACATCGCCTCAAACTGCGAAGGAGAGAGTGAATATCAGACGAATGCTGACGTAGATCATTTGGCTACAGAAAACATGTCATATAAAAAAATGAAATCATTATAGGAAGAAGATACTACAGTTAGGGCTGTTGAAAAAGAGAAAATTCAAGAATTAATGGCTGAGAATGAGAGACTATTGTCAGTAATCTCGACTCTGAAGCAAAAACTCAAGGAATCCCAAACAAACTATGATTAGCTGGAAAAGTCAGTGAAGATGTTAAATTCTGGTACTGAATGTCTCGATCACATATTGACTCTGTGAAAAATTGGCTCTAGTAAGGAAGACCTAGGCTACAGTGGTTCAGTAAATCAGAAGAAACATGACATCAAGACTGTGTTTGTCCCAGCAAGGTCAGGTATAACCAGAGAGATGTGGGGTTCTCAAAGGGACAGTAGACGTCGTTCATCCTCAAAACCATGGGTTTGTCATTTCTGTGGCAATAAAGGGCATATTAAACCTTTTTGCTATGCAATGATGAACAAAAGTAGTTATGAATGGAGGATAATCCCGAGTTTTGATAATAAGAAAAGTCAAAAGTCGGCCTATGAGAACCAAAGAAGACACATTGCAACAAAGTTTTGGAGGGTCAAATAACAGCCGGAGAAAAGTAATTTAGCATTTACATCAGTACAAATATCTCAAGAAGACTAGTTTTTTTATAGTGATGTTCTTGGCATATGACGAAAAATCGCTCTTACTACACTAACTCTAATGATTGCTCCTCTGGTCATGTGACATTTGAGGATGGTGCCAAGGGAAGAATTCTTACTAAGGGTGATGTGGCTGGACAACATCTTTCTAGTTTAAGAGATGTGCGGTATGTTGAAGGGCTCACAACAAATCTGATAAGCATAAGTCAATTATGCGATCAGGGCTATTTTGTAAATTTCAGCAAGGAAACCTGTGTTGTGTCAGATGAATACTGTAAATAAGTCATGCGAGATATCAGACAGACAGATAACTATCACTGGTGCTCTAATCAACCTGAAGTATGTCAAGTTTCAAGAGATCAACAAACTCAGTTTTGGCACAAAAAATTGGGTCATGTTAGTCTAAGTTCTCTTGATAAGGTGCTTAAACATGATGCTATTTTAGGCTTTCTAGCTTTGAATGTTAAAGGACAATTTTTTTATGGAGATTGTTATCAAGGTAAACAGACTCGGACTTCACATAAAAGTAGCAGAGAATGCTACACTAACAGGGTTCTTGAGTTACTCTATGTGGATCTAATGGGACCAATGCAAACTGAAAGTCTAGGTAAAAAGAGGTATGTTCTAGTTTGTGTGGATGATTATTCTCGATTCATGTGGATTCGGTTCTTGAAAAGCAAGTCTGAAATGCCAAAAATTCTCATAAGATTGTGCCAAAATTTACAGCGAGAGCAAGGGGTTAATATCATAAGGGTACAGACTGATTATGGCAAAGAGTTTGAAAATTCTGAAATGGTTGTGTTCTGTGAAAGCTAAGGCATTAGTCATGAATTTTCGGCTCCGTTAACTCCTCAAAAGAATGGATTTGTTGAAAGGAAAAATTGTATGCTTTAAGAGATGGCTCGAGTTATGTTGCATGCCAAAAATCTTCCTTTGAGTTTCTTGGCTGAAGCAATGCATACGGCATGTCATATTCACAATAGAGTAACAATCCGTACTGGATCTACTGTAACTCTGTATGAATTATGGAAAGGTAGAAAACCAAATGTAAAGTACTTCCATATCTTTGGAAGTGTCTGCTATATTCTTGCAGATAGAGAGTACCATAGGAAGCTTGATGCCAAATGAGATAAAGGAATTTTTCTAGGCTATTCGCCAAACAGTCGAGCTTATCGAGTATTCAATAGTCGTACAAGGTCTGTTATGAAAACAATCAATATTGTTGTTAATGATGATGAAAAGGAGATATGAGTGACTTCTGCAGTCCAAGATGAGGAGGATACTAGTTGTACTCAGACAGATAATGAACAAATCAACTTTGCAAATGAACCTGATGCTGGTAGTATTGTCATGACTGATGGAGCTACTGATGTCACTGATGCTAGTTCCCCTGATGATTCTGATGACTCTCTCGGCCACCAGATAGAACCATCCTCTCGAGTGTTAAAGAATCATCCGACCAGTGGTTTCATTGGAGATGTTCGAAGTGGAGTAACTACTAGAAAAAAAGATCGAATTGACTATGCAAAGCTAATTGCTAAAGTTTGCTATACATCTTCCATTGAACCAGGGACAGTATCTGAAGCTCTTGAAGATGAGTTCTAGATCGGTGCTATGCAGAAAGAGCTACTTCAGTTTCAACGTCTTAATGTATGGCAGCTGGTTCCCAAGCCATCAAATGTGAATGTCATTGGGATGAAATGGATCTTTAAGAATAAAATAGATAAGAACGGTCACATTACTCGTAACAAGGCCCGACTAGTGGCTCAAGGATATTCACAGATTGAAGGAGTTGATATTGATGGAACGTTTGCTCCTGTTGCTAGACTTGAAGCCATACGCTTACTGCTTAGCATTGCATGTGTTCAGAAGATCAAGTTATATCAGATGGATGTCAAGAGTGCTTTCTTAAATGTGTACTTAAATGAAGAGGTGTATGTAGCTCAACCCAAGGATTTTATTGATCCTGAGTTTCCACATCATGTATATCGTTTGAATAAAGCACTATATGGACTAAAACAAGCTCCTCGAGCTTGGTATGAAAGGCTTACAGAATACCTATTGAGTCATGGATATGTTTGTGGCGGATAAAACATAACTCTCTTCATAAATCGTCATGATCAAGACGTTATTGTAGCTCAAATTTATGTTGATGACATTATCTTTAGGGGATTTCCAGCTGAAAGTGTTAATAGTTTTGTCAAAGTCATGAAATTAGAATTTGAAATGAGTATAGTTGGAGATTTATTGTTTTTTATTGGATTGCAAATCAAACAAGAAACAAATGACATCTTCATCTATCAGGCTAAATACGCACATACTATGATTAAGAAGTTTGGTCTTAAGAACTCTCATTCTAAACTCACACCAGCAGCAATTCACATAAAACTCACCAAAAATTGTGAGACTGATACTGTTGATCAGAAGATTTACAAAAGTATAATTGACAGTTTATTGTATCTTACATCTAGCCGACCTGACATTACATATGCTGTAGGTATGTGTGCTCGGTTTCAAGCTTCCCCTCAACACTCTCATATGCAAGCTACTAAACGAATCATAAAGTATATTCGTGGTACATCTGATTATGGCTTGTTTTACTCATTTTGATACGAACACTTCTCTCATTGGATACTGTGATGCTGACTAGGTCGGGTGCATAGATGACAGAAAATCCACGTTTGGAGGATGCTCCTGGAAAATAACCTTATTTCATGGTTTAGCAAAAAGCAAAATTCAGTATCTCTTTCAACAGTTGAAGTAGAGTACATAGCAGTTGGGAACGCTTGCTGTCAACTTCTTTGGATGAAGCAAATGCTATGGGAATATGATTTCACGTAAGACACCATGGTGCTATATTGTGATAATACGAGTGCCATTGATATCTCCAAAAATCTAGTACAGCATAGTCGCACTAAACATATTGATATTTGTCATCACTTTATTCGTGATCTGGTGGACAAGAGAGTTATAACTCTTCTACATGTGCGATCTGATCTTCAAGTAGCAGATATATTCACCAAACCATTGGATACTAAGTCATTTGAACATTTAAGGGCTGAATTAGGGGTGTGGAGGCTATCCAAATAGAAATAAAGTTTTTTTTGCTTTGGGCCCGGTGCTGATGAAATTTGATATGGCCCAAATTTAATTCAAATTGTGTTTCTACCCACCGTATTTAATTTTTTTTCTCTCGTGTGGTTTGTGATTGGATGGTGATTTGGGCGGGAGACCCTTCGCTGTTCCTCATTGAGAAGTAAAGAGAAGTTATAGAGTTTTGTTTCTTCATTTTTCTTGATTTTCAGTCTGGTTCAGTTTGTTCACTGGTTGCTAAGCACTCTCATCCCACAATGGTGAGTACACGACGTGGTTATTATGAGGAACCTTCTGATTCTACTCATAAGACCCCTGTTCGAACCAACATGCACAAAGTATGGATGTACAAGACGGGGATCAAAAGTGTGCCAACTCGTCATCCATACGCAAGGCTTGCAGATCGAGGTAAAATTCCTCTCACGATCAGTTTTGATAGTTCTTCTTCTTGTCATGATGAATCAGTGGCCATGGCTTCTAGTTCATCGTCTGATACTGATTCCCAGGATGATGTTCCCTTGGCCGAGTTATTGCATGCCAAGTGTCGTTCGACTCTAAATGTTAAGCCATCTTCGGTTTCAGGTCCTGGTGTGACTTCCTCCATAGGTCAAAACCCTATGCCTGCTCAGTCTCCACCTCACTTATCCGAGTTGTCTACAGGCACTTTGGTGTATGCTCCTAGCATTCATTCATCTTCCTCTACATCCACTCGAGGCTGTTCGTCTTGCTCCCCTGTACCGACTTTTACTCCTGCTTTTGTTACTGAGCCAACACATTTTGTGCCTTCATCGAGTTCACCAACTGACTCTGTGCCCCCTCCTCCATCGTCTAAAGCCTCTGAACCTCAAGGGGTTACCATTAAAACAGGGCATCGTCGTCTTCCGTGTAATGTTCCCTCAGTTCCTATTGACAGTATCTCCTTTCATCATGAAGAGAATGCCCAACGTTGGAAGTATGTTGTACAGTGTCGTCTGGCGGATGAAGTTAATGTGTCTGATCAGCATCAGTCCTATGTGGCTGTTATGTAGTTGGTTTCTCAGGCTGGCCTCTTGCGTACCATCCTGGATGTGGGTACATTTTATCCTCGATTGATCAGAGAAGTTATTGCAAATCTTCCCTCTGAATTTGATAATCCGAGCAATCTTGACTATCAAGCTGTCCATGTTCGTGGTCGTCGTATTGTGCTATCACCTTCAGTGATCAATCAGTTTCTTGATCGTCCTTCGTCTGAGGAGTCTGCTTAGCCTGTCCCTTCTACGAAGACTTTGGCCTCTGTATTAACAGGTGGTTCTCTGTCGGTTTGGCCTGCTGTTGGTATTCTTGCTGCTTTGAGTGTGAAGTATGCCATTTTGCATAAAATTGGCATTGCCAACTGGTTCCCTTCGTCTCATGCCTCCAGTGTGTCTGTTCTGCTAGCCACGTTTTTGTTTCATATTGGCACATGGGCAGTGGTTGATGTTGGGTTGTTTGATATAATCAAGTTCTTCGGCATGTGGGCACGTTTGGCATCAAAATTTCTATTGCTTTGCCTCAGTTCTTTTTCAGTCTCATTCTTCATTTACATCCTGACATCCTTGGTCCTTTGGATGCTCCTAGCCCTCGTTGGCGTACTATTTCTCTAAGTTATCAGCTCTTTCAAGGGTCTCATGTGACAGATATTGAATTCACTTGATGTCCTTCCGTCCAGCTAATCCATTTTCTGATCGTGCTAGACCTTCTGGGCCTCTGACATGTCATGCTCGGATGTTGCTCGTGTTTTGACTTTCCTTGAGGCTGTCTCGAGCGTTGGGTTTGTGCATCTCTTTGTTAAAGGAGTGTAAAACTGAGATTGATGCTTTCATTCGTTATTTGCAGACAGTGCCCTCTTCTCCTTCGGATGCTTCTTAGTTCAAGCTCATTCTTTTTGTGCTCAAAGGGGGAGAAGGTTATTATATGGGGACAGTTGCTTTTGAGTGGACTCTATTTTTGTGTGTTGTTGTATTGGTTTGAGAAGTTTGCTGACTTTGTTGTGGGGCTCAGTTGTTTGTCTGTTTTGTTTCTGTTACTCAGTTGATAGGTTGTGTACTCTCTATACTTCTCTGATATTATCTCTAAGTAAATGATAATGTGGATGGTTATGTGTTTGACTCTGTGTTTGGCTTCTAGTATAACTTTGCACTGGTTATCCTATGGTCAGTTGTTTTTTCCTTCTGTCTTTCGCTGTTGAAGGTGTCCTGTGAGTTTACTTGATCAGAAAAAGAATGACCCTGGTGATTGACAAAAAAGGGAGAGTTTGTTGAGGGCATATTTTTGTCAATTAAATATTGTTTTTGGAAACTATTTATTAACCAACCAAATCTTTATAAGATATAGGAAGTCTTGTTTTGTTGGAGGTTTCCATTAAAAAAGGAATTGTGATTTTGTTGAAAAAGATTCTTGGAAACGATATATATTCGTATCTTCATATTGGTTTGGGATTGATGGAAAATAGAATGTATGCGTTCGAGACCATCGAAGCGTCCATGAAAGCAAGACATCCGTGATCAGGTGAATATTGTTTTATGATGATTTAATGTAGTTGCCCATAAAGTTACTATGCATGAGTTGAGCACAGTGTGAAGAGAAGGAATATCTACAGAGAACCTTGAGTTGAGGGATCAATTCCATAATTCAGGGGGAGCCTGAGATTATCTCTACAAGAATCATGTGATATTCAGGGGGAGCCTGAAGTTTGTAATAGTTACTGTAATAACTATTGTTTATGTAACTAGTGAGATTTGTTACTGACTATGAATCTTAATAATATTCCTGATCTGAGCTAAGAGGCTCTCCAGACTTAGACACGTTTTTCGAACTGCGTTACCAAAGTGCTGTGCAGTTTAATTTTGTTTTCCTTTAATTAAACATGTAGTTAAATGCATGTGGTATAGTTAAAGAATATTTTAACAGTATCGTTTTTTCACATAACTTATCAAGAATCAACTATATTAAATCATATAGCTTTTACAAGATAAATGACGTTTAGGCTTCCCCTAAACCACTTGATGTGTGAACAAGGAATTTGATCTAGACTCCTCCTAGATCATATGCTTCATGCTTTACCCTTGCGTCTCAATATGCAGGCTCTCCTGCGAGAGACTCTTCTGAATAATCTTCAATGTTAGGCTCCCCTAACTTGCATAGATCTTCTCAAACAAGTGACTTATAATGCCATAGTTAAACAAAGTGTTCACCACCACACATAACATAAACTGAGTACTTTTTGTAAAAGACTTTTCTCAACACATAATTTTGTTGCACCTTTGCTACACTTGTGTCTTCAACCACAACAATATCACACATGGCCACAAGCTTTTATTTTTTGGTCAAACGTCATAACAAAACCAAGGCCAACTCCATTAGTTTATTAATAAATATGAACCATACATTTATTAATAAATATTAACGAACTTTAAAATATAGTAACCAGTGCCATCGAAGAATATCTTTATTAATAAATATTAACCAACATAACAACCAAAACTCCAAAGCCATCTATATATGTTTGTTAATAAATATTATCTATATATTATTAATGGATATTAATCAAAATTAAGCTCCATATTTTTTGTTTAATAAAAGAAGCCAATCAACCTAAGTAACAACCCCCTTTCTAATCATTTGTAGATTATGACTATGCAGCTAATTTGGACCGAAAATTTGATGATCGTTTGTGACTTTTGTCCTCACCAAAGCCGAATACATTTTATTTGGAAGTTTGGTGAAAGAATCTAGAAAGTAATTCTTATTATAATAACTATAGACTATAACAGACTTCTATAGTTATTACAATCTTAACACATTATTAGTAGTTTGTTATCGGAAATGTGTTAAGATCAGTGTAAAGTTGAGATCTATTGTTACAATCAAAGTTCCATGGCACCCTCCAAAATTTGTTC
>JBBPDI010093477.1:0-11709 GCA_037974545.1 Cucumis variabilis | reverse complement strand
CACTAAAAAGAAAGGAATGTTTTGTTACATAATCAATCTCACTTTTGGTAAGCCTGCTTATTAACAACCATTTTTTTTTGTCAATTTTTAAAACTTATTTACAAATATAAAAAATCCATACTATCTAAAGGGGTTCAGGGAATGTTTCTCCATTTCGATTTGTTACGGTTATATAACTTTAGTAAATTTTGTTGGAACTAAATATATTTTGAATTTGGTTTAAACATTTAATTCTTAAAAAATTCATCTGAAATTAAATAAAAAATTAATTTAAAATATGTTTACCTTGATTTTGTTTATAAATTTTGTAACTAAAATTTATAAAAGGCAACTAATTTATTAATTTAAAACTTCCTAAATTTATTAATTTAACTTCCTTGGGAATATGTAGATGTTAAGTTCATTTTGGCAATTTTTTTTTTGTCTTGATAAGGATTGTAATCTAGAATAAATTTATCAAAAAAAAAAAAGAAAAAAAAAGAAAAAAAAAAGATCTAATTTTTTCAATAAAGTATATGTTTATTACTCTTTCATTTTCTTCAAAATTTTAATTTTTTCAACTATATGAAATAAATGATGTTATTTTGATTGTTTAATTAATTTTTACATTTTGAAATGAAGTTGTAAGAGTAGCTTAATGGGTGAATTTTATGATATTTGACTTTTTTTCTGCTACTATGGAAATGCATCCACTACAATCTTATCTTTCTACTTCTTCTTCTTTTTTTTTTAATGTATTCTTACTTGAGGTAAGTTACTATGTTATTCTTTTTTGTTTTCTTATCGTTTGTGTTTTTTTTAAAAAACTATTGTGTGAGATTTAGATTTAGATTGAGTAATATTTTTCAATGAAAATTAATTTGCCTCTATTTTATCTAATTATAAATACAAATATTATTTTTAGTTTATTTTGTTTTTTACCATTCATGATTTTAAACTAAAGAGATCAAAATTTCAATTTGAAAATTGAAAAAAAAGTTTTAAAAAGTCGTATTAATTAACATTTGTTTGGAGTAATACGATTTTTTTTTAAAATAAAAAAATTGGCTCTTATTTATACAATATAAATTGACAAAAAGTTTTCAATATTTTTATTTGGTTATATTTTAAAATATAAAACCTACTAATTAATAAATAAACCAATAAATTTAAGAACATTTTTAAAAATAATAAAATAAATTAAAATATTTATAAGATATAACATATAGTCATTCATAAACTTCTATCAATACTATCTATCAATGTCACTTATAGAAGCATATCAGTAATTATTAATGTTTATTGTTGATATAATCTAAAAAATTTGTTATATATTGTAAATATTTTATAAAATTTGTTTTTTTTTGTTTTTTTTTTACAATTCTCTGTCAATTTATTGAAATTGGAATGATATTTCATTTTTAGAATTTGATTAGTATTTTTAAAAAAATAGTTAAATTATGTTCATTTACTGCATTTTAGAAGATTATCCACCTTAGATTAAGAATAGTATCACTGTAAATAAACATGTGGCAATATAATTTCATTTATTCTTCTAATCGTCGTTGGAAAAATAGGAGAATTAATAGACAATTGTGTTAGGATTCAAGAATGATATTTAATTAAGTATACAATCTTTTAACATTTTCAAGGATGGAGAATTTAGTTTTCGACTTTTAAATGAAAGTCATGCTAATATCACTTAATGACTCGATGCTAATATCACTTAATGACTCGTTATGATTTTTTTTTAGATAATTGGAGCTATAATTTGAAAGTCGTTCATACCAAATCCTTTTAATGCTTCTTTTCTTCTTATATCTTTTTTTCTTTCATTTCTTTGCTTCTGTAAGATATGTGGAGTGATATTGAGAGGGTGTTTGGCAACCCAGAGTTGAGTTTATTAGCATAATTACTTAAATTTCTAAAAGAAATAAATATTTAGATTAATCACCTACTTTAAAAAACATTTTACACATTTAATTTTTTTTTTAATTAAGATTTCGTATCTTTTTAGGACCATTTTAACCTTCACCTTCCACCTTTCCGACGTTGTCCACGTTTTCATCGATCAATTTTGCCGTTTATTCAATTTCATTAGCAACACAATTAGAGAAATCTCCTTCAACTAATTTTTCTCATTTCTGTTCCCACGTTTTATATTTTTCATATACCTACATAATATACTATATATTTTTCATTATATACTATATTTTTTTTCATATACCCTAATTTGTTGACCGAAAACTACATAATATACTATGTATTTTTCATATACTCTTAAAGTTTTTTGAAGCATGAACTACATAATATATTATATATTTTTCATATACTCTAACAAATTTTGTATATATAAACCCTTACTCACCGAAAAACTTTGAAGGATATGAACGAAATAAGAAAGAATGAACAGAGAGAGATCAGGTGGAGGGAAGAATTTTTGAACAAAATCACCAAAAGAAAAATAATTATGAGGTAATTTTGATTATAATATTACCATAATAGAATTAATCACATACCATATTTACCTAGGATATCTAATAAATGCAAATCATGATCTACTTTTCTTATTTTATTTTTCTATTTTTTAACATATTATTAATAATAAGGATGGGTAGTTTGGTCGTTTGGGTTCTACATTTGTGTAACATTGAAGTCCATTAGGATATTTATGACAAATTTGGCAACATTAGGCCAAACTTGTAATATGGCACCCTATTTAGGCAATAGTAGTTAAAACCCCTAAAATAAATTAACTCTAGCTAGGACCATACATGCTGTATTGTCAATGATGGCCATAAGATGACTATTGTCTTCCTCAACCAAAAACTCCAAATGCCCTGGGTGACATCTTTCTCTATAGATGAGATTCAAGAAAGATTAATGCGTATTGTTTTGGTGGATTGGGGATCATAAAGTCTCTTTATTATACTAGTTCGGGGTTCCCATTAAGCCTTAATCAACCTAAGAATAGGCTTCTATCCAATTAGTCCATACTCAATTAGGAATTTAGGGCCTTAATTAAATAGATCACACAATATGGTACAATCTAATAAAACAACCCAATGTGATAACTTATTAATCCACATACATAACCCATATCTTAATTATACATATTGTTATTTAATTAAATTCGTCTAACAATTTTCCACTAAGGCTATGTCTATTATTGTACCTGATATAATTAAATCACATAAACCTTAAGAGAACATAAAACATGTTATTCCAATAATAGAGTTCCACTTTAGTTCAATCTAATCCATCTCCTATATTAAACATTCCTTGATCACCAGTTTTGATACATTCAATGACATAGATAAGTATGGATGCATAGTAGTACGAAAACTTCATGCAAAGTGATTTAGATCATGTCTGTTTCTAATTGGTCCAAAGTCCTTAGTGAAATCATTCTTGAAAGCTTTATGCTAAACCACATGCATGATAGACAAGTTCATAGAATAAAATATAAACTATCAACTTTATTTTTTTTTATAAATAAATTAAGGTCAAAGAACATACTCAATAACAAACTCCAACTAAACCATGAAATCAAAAAATTGACTAACACCTATACGAGCAACATGCTCATAAAAAAATTTAGTGGAGGTATCAATCAATGGATTTGTCACCATAGAGTTTATTCCGTGTTTTACCGAAATTTGACCATTATGAACTCTTTATTAAAACTAGAAGTTTTGTGTCTGTATACTTTGACTTTGTATTGCTTTTGTTGTTATTGAAATACATCATTGTTGACTTATATTGTCACAAAATAATTTTTGTGGTCTTTGCCAACCACAACTTAGTGATTGGATACCTAACATGCTATAAACTCAAATTTATGGTAGAAGAAACCACAAGTATTTGTTTAACACTTTTCCAAAATACAACTCCTTCAACCAACATGAAGATATAACATAAACAGAATTAGAATACCAAATGATCTACAAAACTTCTGATCTTCTATAAGTGAGCATATAATCTTTCATTCTCTATAAATACCTTATAACCTGGTTGGTTGCTTTTCAATGATCCATCATCGGGGTTGAGATGAAATATATCTGCCTGACACCCCTATAAATGCAATATATGTGCACGTACATACTTGAGCATAGACTTTGAACAGTCGATGCATAGGGAATTTTTTGCATTACCTTAGTCTCCAACATGATCTTGGGGCATTGATGTAAATGAAATTTATCACCTTTAGAGACAAAAACATGTTTTGCTGCACAATCTTTTATGTCAAATCTACTTAAAATCTTTTTGATATAATTCTTTTATGGCAATGTCAAAACTCCTTGAGAATGATCCCACAATATTTCAATACAAAAAAAAAAAACATCACTACTTTCTATGAGTACGTCATCGACATATAACATCGGAAAGATATAATTCTATTGAAATTGTGGTATACTCAATCTTCCACTATATTCAAATCAAAATTGTTAGAATCTTAAAATATTTATGGAAAGATTATGAGAATATTTTCCTTAATTCCTAAATCTTTTCTTTTTTTATTCCCTTGTATATTCTATTTATTATCCTTGTACCTATTATATTATTCATCAAAAAATAATAACAACAAACAATCAAAGTTTTTCTCTCGGTACTCAAATTTTTACGTAAATCCATGTGTGCTCTTTGTCTCTCCTTTCAATATGGTATTAGAGCGGGACAATGAACACACCCTAGAAACCTTAGAAAACAGAACCGATGATGAAAATCAAATAGAAGAGACAACCATAGTTTTAGTGCCACTATTGTCGCTGCCATCGATGCTCGGATGAGTGTTGCTATGGACGAATAGTTCAACCGCCTACAGAAAACGTCTAAAAATAAATTTATGTCAGTTCTGCAGTCATCCGTGCAATCAAACATGCCTCACGTTCCATCAGTGGAGTTACACGCATCGATTTTTCCTCCTCAAACAGTGTCGACCATCTCGTCTGTGCAACCCTTTTCTTCATTTGCGACCTATATTGCTCCTCACACCCAGATTTATGTACTGTCACCTAATTTTGATCGACCACCACTGCTTCTACCATCAAATTTGATACCCTAACACACACTGACCCAAGTTATCATTCTGGTGTTAAGAATCCTCAAATTCACTATACATTTGAGGTTGGTGAATCTTCAGCACATTTCAACCCTAATGTGAAAGCATCCTCGGGAATAACTCAATAGCAACTAGAAGGAATTTGATAATAAATGGCAACACTTGGAGGCTACCTTAGGAACGACATCTAATATTTTTGTATCGATGTATTCTGAGAATCCAGTAAACTCATTCCCTAATTTATCCTGTCCTTATGTGACTAATACAGTGACCCAGTCTTTAGTGTATCATCTTTCAGAAGAAAAGTTGAATGACAATAACTATTTCTCATGGTCTCAGTCAGTGAAGATAGTCTTTGAAGGACGACATAAATTTAGCTTTCTGACAGGAGAAATACCTCGTCTCTCACCGAGCGACCCAAAGGAACGATACTAAAAGGTGGAGGACTCTATTATTCGGTTCATATTGATCAGTAGTATGGAACCTCAGATTGGAAAGCCGTTACTATTTGCTACAACAACCAAAGATATTTGGGACACGACCTATACACTTTACTCCAAACATCAGAATGCCTCGCCTATACATGCCAAGGAAGCAAATTCATGGATACAAGCAAGGAACCATGGATGTCACATCCATTTTTAATAAGCTCTCTTATCTGGAAGGAAATGGACTTATGCAGAGAACTAGTATGGTGTATCCCCCTGATGGTGCAGAGTACTCTAGAATTAAAGAGAATGACATGATTTATGACTTTCTTGCCAGTCTTAATCCTAAGTTTGATGTAGTTTGAGGACGTATAATAGGTCAGAGACTGATTTCCTCCCTGATGGAAGTCTATTATGAAATCTGTCTCAAGGAAGATCGCACAAGTGCTATGAATATTTCTATAACTCCTACTATTGACTCTGCTGCTTTTAGTGCGAGGTCCTCTAATAGTGACAGTGACAAGCATAATGGAAAATCAATTCTTGTCTGTGAGCATTGCAAAAAACAATGGCATACCAAAGAACAGTGTTTGAAGTTACATGGTCATCTCCTAGGAGGAAAAAACGCCCTTCCAACGACAAACAAACAGAGGGCGGATGTGTGTGAGTGAGTTTATTGGACCTTCTCAACAATCTAATCTACATGGGAACCAGACCAATCCAGTCCTACTACTTTAGAAGCCATTGTCCAATCAAGTATATACCTCACTCCTTCGGTCTTATTAGTGTTAATGCGAAAAACCCCTAGATTCTGGATTCTGGCGCCACAGATTATTTGACCGGATCCTCTGAACATTTTGTGTCTTATATTCCTTATTTTGGCAACGAGACAATTAGAATTGCAGATGGCTCCTTGACCCTCATTGCTGGAAAGGAGAAGATTTCTTCCTATTCAAGGCTTTCCTTACATAATGTTTTGTATGTGTCCAGACTTTCTTATAATTTTCTATCTATAAGCAAGATTACTCACGAGTTAAACTGTAAAGCAATATTATTACCTGATTTTGTCTCTTTTCAGGACTTGAGCTCGGGGAAGATGATTGGTAATGCTCGATATAGTAGGGGAATCTACCTCCTTGATGATACCTCTTCTAGTAGCATTTCTAGGACTAGTCTTTTATCTTCCTATTTCACTACTTCTGAACAAGATTGTATGTTGTGACATTTTCGTTTAGACCACCCTAAATACTAATATATGAAACATTTATTTCCACATCTCTTCTCTTAAATACACGTGTCTACCTTATCTTGTGATGCATGTATTGAAGGCAAACAACATCGAGTTTCTTTTTCTTCACAACCATATAAACCAACACAACCCTTCACTCTTATTTATAGTGATGTTTAGGGACCATCCAAGATAACAATCTCATCTGGAAAATGGTGGTTCCTAACCTTCATTGATGATCATACCCGTCATACATGAGTCTACCTTATCACCGATAAATCTGAGATTACCTCTATTTTCCAAATTTCTATCACACCATCGAAACATAATTTCATCAACAAATTGCTATTCTTCAAAGTGATAGCGGTTGGAAATTCCAAAACCATAACCTTAGTGAATTTCTAGCCTCCAAAGGGCTTGTTCATCAAAACTCGTGTGCCTATACTCCTCAACAAAATGGAGTGATCGAGCGAAAAAGTCGTCACCTTCTGGAAGTAGCCCATTCCTTTATGCTATCCACTTTCCTTCCTTCATACATATGGAGAGATGCTATTCTTACAGCAACTCATTTAATCAATAGAATGTCTTCTCGTCGTATTCTCCACCTTCAGATTTCCTTAGATTGTCTTAAGGAGTCCTACCCCTCTAATCGTCTAGTTTCTGAGGTTCCTCTTCATGTGTTTGGATGTACCACTTATGCCCATAATTTTGGCCCTAATCAGACCAAATTTACCCCACAGACTCAGACATGTGTGTTTGTTGGGTATCCTATTCACCAACGTGGTTGTAAATATTTTCACATTTCGTCTAGGAAATACTTTGTCACTATGGATGTTACTTTTTGTGGGGATCGACCTTACTTTCCTGTTAGCCATCTTCTGGGGGAGAGTGTGAGTAAAGAGTCTCACAAAACTTTTGAATTTATCGAACCTACCCTAGTATCGTGTATGACATCGATCCTCATCCCATAGTCCTACCCACAAACTAAGTTTCCTGAAAAATGTATTACAGGAGAAATCTCAAAAAGAAAGTCGGGCCCTTACTAGCCAACCACCGGCTCCAGTCCAAGACTCTGAGCCTCCTAAAGATCAAGGTATAGAAAATCCTACTGAACCTTGTACTAATAATACGTGAGAATAACAAGTCTGATGTTACTGTTCTTGAAAATGTGGAAGAAAAAAACAGTGGTGATAAGGTTGAAATCAGAATAGAAACTAGTAATAATAAAGTTGAACAGGATCATACATAGAAACTTCATGAGTATGATCCCTCTCTTGACATTTCCATTGCTCTGAGAAAAGGTACTAGGTCTTGTACTAAACATTCCAATGGAGAGAGATTATTATAGGAAACATAGAACTGGGGACCTTTGTATTCTACCCAAGGGGCACAAAAGTGTGGGATGCAAATGGGTGTTCTCTCTCAGATAAAAAGCAGATGGTACTTTTGACAAATACAAGGCAATGTTAGTTTCAAAGAGATTTACTCAAACCTATGGTATTGACTATTCAAAAATTTTTTCTCTAGTTCTTAAGTTGAATACTATTAGAGTCCTGTTGTTTGTTGTTGTAAACAATGATTGACCTTTATACCAACTGGATGTTAAGAATGCTTTTCTGAATGGAGACCTTGGGAAAAAGTCTACATGAGCCCCCCACCTGCATTTGAAGCCTAGTTTGTTTAGCAGATGTGCAAACTCCAAAAATCCCTATATGATCTGAAACAGTCTCCGAGAGCATGGTTTGACTTCACTACCTTTGTTATGTTCCAAGAGTATAGTTAGGGGCACTTTGATCATACTTTATTTACAAAGATTTCCAAGACAAGGAAGATTGCTTTTCTAATAGTTTATGTGGATGACACTGTTTTGACTAGAGATGATCAAGCAGAAATGAGTCAACTAAAGTAGAGAATGGGTGGTGAATTTGAAATCAAGGATTTGGGAAATCTAAAATATTTTCTTGGAATAGAGGTGGTCAGAGAAAATACATCCTTGATTAGCCAACCAAGACAAGTTTGTTGAGATGTCGTTCTGCTGACACTCCTATTGAATTCAACTATGAACTAAAAAACTTCGATCATCAAGTTCCAGTTGATAAAGAACAATATTAGTGCCTAATGGACAAATTAATTTACTTATCCCATACTCGTATTGATATTTCCTTTGCCGCGTGTGTTGTCAGCCAGTTTATGCAGGCTCCTTATAAGGAACACATGAAAACTGTCAACAGAATTTTGAGATATTAAAAATCAACACGTGGTAAAGGGCTGATGTTTAGAAAAACAGACACAAAGACTATTGAGGCATATACTGACTCGGATTGGACAAGATTTGTTGTTGACAGAAAGCCTACCTCTGATTATTGTACCTTTGTTTGGGGCAATCTTCTAACTTAGAGGAGTAAGAAGCAAAGTGTTGTGGCCAGAAGCAGCACTAAGGTCGAATATAGAGCTATGTGTTTGGGAATATGTGAGGAAATTTGGCTCCAGAAATTCCTATCGGATCTTCATCAGGAATGTGCGACACCATTGAAGATTTTTTGCGATAATAAATCCGCTATTAGAATTGCTAAAGAGCTTGTTCAACACAATAGAACTAAACATGTCGAGATTGATCAACATTTCATCAAAGAAAGACTTCACAGTGGAAGCATATGCATTCTCTATATCCCTTCGAGTCAACAGGATGCTAATGTTCTTACCAAGCGGCTTCTCAGACCAAACTTCGACTATTGTGTTAGCAAGTTGGGCCTCATTGATACTTACGTCTCAACTTGAAGGAGAGTGTTAGAATCTTAGAATATTTATGGAAAGATTATGAAAATATTTTTCTTAATTCCTAAATATTTTCCTTTTTTATTCCCTTGTAAATTCTATTTATTCTCCCTTGTACCTATTGTGCATTAGAAAATAATAACAACAAACAATCATGGTTTTTCTTCTGACACTCGGGTTTCCACATAAATCATTGTGTACTTTTTGTCTATTCTTTCAATAAAAACCAATAGAGGTAATTACTTAGAATTTTGATACCATTGATGAGAGGCTTCCTTGAGACCATAATGAATTTCTTCAATTTGCACACCATAGACTTTTAATTATCAGTCAAAATATTTTTTTGGTTTTACTATTTAAATCATCTCATCAATGTTTCCATTGAGGAATACATTTTGCACATTCATCAAATGTAGCTCTAAAACTGATGTAAAGTATCTTTAGCTTCTACCTTAATTCACTATTAGTTAGCTTCTGTTATATTTTACTATTATGCTTTAATTCATTGTTAGTTAACTACCTAGTTAGTTACTATGTAACAAACTATTTTTCCTGTAAATAAAGTACTTTCTCTCACATTGAGAGGCAAAATATTCATACAAAAAACAAAACTCTTTGGTTTCACACCAATTGGTATCAGGGCATCATAAGCTCTCCGGACATATGGCTGTCCGACGAAGTCAATTGGTGGCGGCTGAGCAACCTGCTCAAACCAAGAGGTGGATGAAACACCCGTCCTCTCTCCAAGAACTACCTCGAGACGCTTGCTGTCCATGGAAGCTTCTGTGGAAAGAATAGCAGTTACACTTCAAGAAGTCTTGCAAAGACTAGAGACATTGGCACCTCCTCAAAATGTTCATCAAGAAGATCAAAAACTTGTTCTTGATTAGGGGTGGAATTTATAGGGCTGAAAGAAATCATCAAGAAAAAAGATTTGGGTCTCAAGAAAGAAGGAGATCAACCCAAGAATATCGAGAACTTGTTCCAATAAACCAAGATTATTACCAAGAACTTCAAGATTGGAGTTCTATCGATGATGAACTGCAAGAAAGGCCATTTTTTAACCAGAACAGAAGATTTAGACCTCAATTTGATGAAAGAAGGAGAGAATTAGCAAAATACAAGATGAAAATTGATCTTCCGAGCTATGATGGTAAATGTAATATTGAGATTTTTCTTGATTGGTTGAACAATACTGATTTTTTTTAAAAAATAATATGAATACTCCTGAGGTGAAGAAAGTACATTTAGTAGCAATAAAGCTAAAGGCAAAAGCATCGGCTTGGTGGGAACAACTTGAGGTTAAGAAGCGAAAGAATGGGAAAAGACCTATTGTCCCATTGGAGAAAATGAAGAAATTAACGAAGACACGTTTCCTTCCTCCCAATTATGAGCAAAGTCTTTATAATTAGTACCATAATAGGAGCAATAACAATTGCTGATTATATAGAGGAATTTCACCGATTGGGCACAAGAACCAATCTAATGGAGAATGAGCAACACCTTATTGCCTGGGTTGTAGGAGGATTAAGGTTTGACATCAAAGAAAAGGTAAAGTTACAACCTTTTTAAATTCTTGATGTTGCTATTACCTATGCAAAGTCCGTTGAAGAAATTATTGAGTTGAATTTGAAGAAGAATAGAAAGAGGGGACTATGGAACACTAATTCCAAACTGACTGCAACACAATCCTCTATGATTCGTTATAATAAAGATCAAGACAAGGATAAAACTAATGAGACAAATGGGAAGAAGGCTAATGTATTCCTCAAGAAATAAGCAGAAAATGCCTATCAAATGCCAAATTTAAGCAAGTGTTTCCATTGTGGTCAAACCAGCCATCTCTTAAATGCTTGTCCTAAAAGAAAGACAATGACTATTCTTAAAGAAGATGATTATATTGAAGAGCAAGAAGAGGATTTTCCTCAAGAAAAAGAAGTATTATAACTCGATAATGGAAAAAGGCAATCTTGTGAGTTACAAAGATGTTGGATCGGTATGGCAACCCTAGAGGGGGGGTGAATAGGCTAATTAAACTTTTTAACAAATAAAAAGTACATTCAACTAATTAGATTTTTCTTAAAATTAAATAAAGAACTTTGTAAAATTTGTTAAATAACAAGATTGATATAAAGATATGAATAAAAGTATGCAATCAATCTCAACCAATAAGAATATGTAACTAAAATTAAATGCAAAAAATAATTAGAAAAGAGTTAGAGAAGAAGACACCGTAA
>JBBPDI010093454.1:0-11712 GCA_037974545.1 Cucumis variabilis | reverse complement strand
CACTAGGGAAAGTTCAAAGTTTATACTACTTATCCTCATTCAGATTCTCCATTGGAAAATACTGAATGCTTATTTTCTCCCATTTGTCAAATTATTATTAATGGGGGGGGGGGTGTTGGAATAAATGGTTATGATCCTTCATGAAAGGATTCTTCAAGATGCATCATGAGTGGATGCATCATTTCATGTAAAGGACATGACTTTTCGAATGGCCACGAAAAGTCTATAAATGAGTTCTTTTGGTTGAGAAAAAAATACATCAAAATCATTTGTCTTCTTTGAACAAATTTCTTTCCATATTCACAATCTTGACGTTCAGTAGATTCACAAGGTTTCGTTTGTAGATCTTCTATACGGGATGCTACACTTAGAAGAAAGTTGATCTGTTCTATCCTAGGAGATAATTACTCTACATACTCAAGCACTAGGGTAAGTAAATTTGTCTTAAGGAAACAACGTGAATTCGTTGGGCTTAGATCTATAAATATGTATGATTTTCTGCTCACTGTGATAATAATTTTCATATCAATTTGATAATAAAAATAACAGAATGTCGGCTTGAATCTCAAGGTTGGAAGAAGAGGATTTCACGTACGGCTTGGATCTGAAGGAGAAGATCGACTCAGGTTAAATAAAACAAAACAGAGGAGCGTCGTCGGATGGTGAACGAAGGACAATATTGGTACAAATGGCTCATGAACGAAGGAGAGGAAAACGTTTGGCTACATGTTAAAGAAGAAGAAGAGATGAAGGATGGAAGGGGAGGTGGCTGGGGAGAAAGGAAGAAACGAAGAAGGAGAAGAAGAAGGAGTCTTTTTTTTTAATAATAATAATAATAAAATATATTATTATTATTATTAATTTCTTTTTTTTTTTCTTTGTCATTTTCCTTTCTTTTCTTTTTTTTTTTCCTTCTTTTTCGTTTGCTTTTTCCTTCTTTTCAGTTTGCTTTTTCCTTTCTTTTTCTTAAAATAATATAATAATAATAATATAATTATAATATATTATTATTACTTTTCCATTTGCCTTTTCTTTTCCTCTTCCCAAAACAAATATTCTCTCTCCTAAATAAATATTTATCAATTCCCATCTCTTATCTTTTTTTCCAAAATATATATATTATTCATACTAATTATATTATTTCCAATAATGTAATTTGCTCAACCCTTCCATAACTTCACACATATATACATATATACTCAAAATCCTTAACTCTCACAAAAAATAGTTTACCAAGATCATTCTCTCTTATCAAATCCATAACAATATAGAAAATTTTCAAATTCCCATCATTTATTTAGAGATTTTTTCGTAAATATTTAATTAATTCTAATCTCCACACAAAAAAAAAACAAATATCTCCACTTATCTAAAATAACACCACAATAAATCCAACTTAAATTAAATTCAATCAAGATAATTAAATTTAAAATTTTCTTAAATTTTGGAGTGTTACATAGGATACCCCCAGTTCCATGTCTCTATATGAACGATTCAGGATCACATCGTTTGTACTAACTACACAGTGAGCCGCATCCATAGTGTCCCTAGAATAAGACGTCTAACCTTATTCGTATACTATAGACCATTTAGACTAGATACTCAAACTTGATCTAGGTTTATGTCTCTAGCTACATAAAGTTCAAGTTTACTCAAATTTAGCCTTGGGACCTTAGTTTGTTGGCTTTAAGATTATAGTATCAATAATGACTTTATTGAATAGAATATGATTACAAACTACGAGTTTTAGGACATAAATTCCAACAAAAGAAAAAAGAAAAAGATGTAGAAGTCAATTGTGCTTATCAAGATAATGATATATTCGATCCATTCAACATGACTAATTTGAATGTGACAAATTTCTTTGAAACTTCTGAAGAGACAATCGACACAATTGGTGAAACAACAAGTGTTTCTTTTAACTTTGAAAATATCTACAATAATGTTGTTATTTTGTTATCTTTCTTCATATTTTGCTTTTATTAATATTAAACATTATATACATTCCAAGTATGTTTTACTTATTGTAATTATTTCCTTTAAATGAAGAAATATGAATAATTTTTATATGTTGGATGATTCAGAAATGAATAAAGAAGATCTATGTCTAACAGACAATGCAACCACACCACACATAATACTTAGAAGTAAAAAATATTTTTCCCAACTGATAATGCTAAAAGCAAAAGTCAATACAATATCAGGTTATTCTGCAAACCTGAAGGGCTTGGAAAAGCAAATATTATTTTGCCTAGAGGAAAAAAATTCACAATTGATAATGCATTGTTCTCTAGTCAATCAAAGAGAAATCTATTGAGTTTAAAAATGGACGTTGCAATGGTTATCATATTGAGACTGATAGAAACAATGGAATAGATTTTTTTATATTTTATCTACTGTCTCAAATGAAAAAAGTATATTAGAAAAATTGTCTGCTTTATCTTTTAGATTATATTATACTCATATATGAATAATTGAAACATATGCAACAATGAATCTGATGTTTATGAATTTGCAATTTGACGTAATCGATTGAGTCATTCAAGATCTATAATGATGAGAAGAATTATTAAAAATTCATATGGACATCCATTAAAGAACCACAAGATTATTCAATCTAATGAATTCTCATGTGATGCATGTGAAGGGATGAGAGCTCTCGCAATGAAAAATTTTACACAGACCATTACTCAATTTAAGGTGAGAAATAAAAAAAAAACAGTACATTATTAAATTACAGAAACTAATTTCTATAACCTAAACTAAGCTAAGCATGCTTTAAAAAAAATACAGAGAATTAGGAAGAAGAAGCAATTACTCTCACTAACGGCTTTGTATCTACCAAACACCAAATTTGAGACAACACCACTTGGAGACCTACTTATTCTCTAAGAATGGATTTTGGTTTGTGGGAACCAAAATTGGAGAAAAGGATTTTTTTTTTCTTTTTGAGAGAATTTTGGTTATGAGAGAAAAAAACGTTGAGTATCGGTGAAGCCTTAATAAAATTTCACTCTGCCGTCTTTTTATTACTTCCTGTTCTTTAAAGAGTTGAAGAGAATCTGGGAACGAGGGAAAACCACTCACATTTCCTATTAATTTAATAAACTAAATTAATAGTATTTCTAAATTAATTAATTAAATTATATTTAATTAATATTACATTTAAATCATATTTAAATGAATATCTCTCACATAACTTATAGTTTTAATTTAATTAAATCAAATTAAACCAAACTATTAATTAATTCTCCAATTAAATAATTTCTAAATTAAATATCTTATATTTAATTTAATCCAAATTTGAATCATAATCAAATATAATTTCTCTCATGACCTATAGTTTTAATTTAGTTAAATCAAATTAAACCAAACTATTAATTAATTTTCAAATTAATAAATTTCTAAATTAAATATCTTATATTTACTTTAATCCAAATTTGAATCATATTCAAATATAAATTTCTCTCATAACCACTAGGTTTAATGTGTACCATATACACATTAAATTTTAACATATAATTTTCATATAAATTTAATTCACATTAAATTAATATTTGAACTCATTTGAATATTTTATTCTCTCATAAATTAATTTTGAATCATATCCAAAAATAAATTTACATAATAAAGTTTAATTAAAATATAAACTTTATATTATAATATATCACCTTACATTATATTAATTTCTTAAGTAAATTTGAACATTTCAAATTACAACCAATATAAATAAAATCTCATTATCCTTTACGAGCTAGGAAGGGGACTTAATGGACTTACAGATTAGAAGCTACAATAATATGAGATTAATTGGCTAAACTTATTAACCACATTAATCAATATTCGTTAACTATGTATACACTCCACTAAAGACTCACAACTGAACTCTTCTCACTATAGATATATTTTTATTTCATCGAATATAGACCAATAACTGTAAGTTAGTCCTTCACAAGTGTTCATAACACCAGCTGGATCAAATTACCGTTTTATCCCTAAGTTACCTATGATCCTTAAATACTAGTGCTCCTCTAATGAACAACCTATTTATGGTCCACCAAACAGAAACCCTTCTCATGCCATAGAGAGGGAAGGACCCTTTGTTTAAGTTTCGAAGACACTATTTAAGAAAACACTCATCTACTTACCCTAAATTTGAGAAGGAGTGAATTCCATCTTGTGTGATTATGTTTCCAGCTTCCCACTTTGTCTTGTCCCCAAAATGATAAGCATATTGAGTCGGTAATCTGACCACTCTCACTCGTACAAATCAAAGGACAGTCCCTTGCAAACAGGAGTTCATAATACACTCTGAATTAAGACTAAGTTACATAGGTCATCCTAATGAAATAGAAACCTAACTAGTTAACGGAGTTACATCTAGTGGTTACTATTTCGTGGTCCAGTCTTATGCAAACTCATTGCATATGATACCCTCACTCGTATGTCACCTACACGAATGCGTTGGATCATTGTATTTGTATCAAATACAAAGTGAGTCGTATCCATAGTGTTAACAGCATAAGGTACCCAAAATTATCCCTATACTATAGACTCTTTAAGTTGTATCTTGAAAATTGATCCTTGTATGTCTCTACATACTGTTCGAGACTCATCAAACAGCTTAGGATGTTAGTTTATTAGATTTAAGTTATTAAAACAAAACTAATAATATAATCAATAACACTTTATTAATAACGATTAATGGATTAAATTTACTATCTACGAGTTTTAGGACATAAAACCCAACAGCATGCTCTTAAGACAAATTAATAATTAGACCATCACTAGCTAAAATAAAAATCGAATCACCTACATTTTAGAACGAATTCATGGTGATATTTGTGGACCTATTAACCCACTAAAGTGAACCATTTAAGTATCTTATGGTCTTAATAGATGCATCCAGCGAATGGTCACATGTGTGCTTATTATCAAGTCACAATCTTGCATTTGTAAAATTACTTGCTTAAATAATTAAGTTAGGATCACAATTTCTTGATTATCCAACTGAGAACATTCAACTTAATAATGGTGGTTGAACATCATGTAGTTCATGTTTATACACAAATGGTTTAGTAGATTGTAATTAATTGCTAGATCGTTGCTTATGAGAGCTAAACTCCTTACATTTGTATGGGGGCATGTTATTTTGCATGTTGCATCACTTGTGCGTATTAGGCTAGCAACTTATCACAAGTACTTGCCATTACAATTAGCATATACCCATTAGCCAAATATTTCTCATTTAAGAATTTTTGGATGTGCAATATATGTTTCAATTACAAAATATCTTGAACTCCTGATGGGTGATGTATCTACTACACGCACTACTCGAAGTTGAAGTCCTTGTCAAGAGATGTTATTTAACGACACTTTAAAAAATGTGTCTTAAAGATGCTTAGATGATGCCAAGATTGTATCATTAATACCTTTACCACGAATAAATGTTTCATTGCACAAAATTTATGTTTTTTTTATATCCGTGAGTATCTGGGCCAACTTACACACACCTAAAATTTTTTTGGTTGGTGGCTACCATGGATCAAACTCATGACCTCTTAGTTAATTTTTTAACTTTTTACCATTAGGCCAATCCATGATGATTACGACATTGTTCCTGTTTAATAAAGGATTATATGTCGAGACTTGTTAGGTGTCATTATTTTTCAAGTCACAACACATTTTTTGACATATAAATGATAGATATAAATAAATTAAATACATGAATCAACTTACCTACATATGTTTAGAAAGATTTTTTTATTGATAATAAAAAATATAAATTACATTGTCGGTAAAGGTTTTACAATAATCCAAAAGATAAATTAATTGTAATACATGTATGTGTGACCTAATCTTAATTAAACTAAATCATAAATGGACTTGATCGATCTCATGGTCCACAGATTCTTTAACTACCTGCAAATTTGGTGGGCTCCTTCAAACAACAGACGAAGAGCTTTTAAGAGAGAGGGAAAGTCGTGAAGAGCATTTGCGAGATAGGGCAAAACGTCGTTGTAGAGCATTTGCGAGAGAGAAAGAACGGCGATGTAGGATGAAGTAAGAGTTTTTTTTGATCGTGGTTCACAAAAGGGATGAAAGCGTCGAATTATTTTTTTAAAATCAGAAAACATACGAATGAAGGAAAATATTAATTTTTTATTAGGGTAATTTTTCATGACATATAATTTATGTCATTAATTAACAGCGCGGAAATTGTGTCAAGAAAACTCAATTTGTGTCACGAAAAATTTCACTTTTTTTTTAATGACACATTTTATTCCCTCCCACCCATTTTTTCTTGATTTCAAGTGTCACAAACTCATATTTCTAAATAAATTTATTTGACGACAGTGACTAGATTGGTGGATTTGACAACGAAGACTTATTGTAGCGGC
This sequence comes from Cucumis variabilis, assembly GCA_037974545.1. Lineage (NCBI taxonomy): Eukaryota > Viridiplantae > Streptophyta > Magnoliopsida > Cucurbitales > Cucurbitaceae > Cucumis > Cucumis variabilis. The sequence goes on along the minus strand of JBBPDI010093454.1, from coordinate 5,311 downwards.
AACGACGACAGTGGTTGGAGTGTGGAATCGATGGTGGTGGTCGGTGGCAGAAAATTGGAAGGCAAGGGTTCTTCACAATGCACGGTAGCACACTTTATTCGATGTGATTTTTTTGCCTTTTGGGTAGAGAGAGAGAAATTTTTGTGTTAAGATTTTGTTCAACGACAACGTTTTTGCTTGAGAGAAAATTTGAGATTTTTATTTAGTTTTAATTGCATGATGGAGGGAAATTAAAAAAAAATTAACATTTGGGATTTTTTCATTTAGAAATTTTTTTGATGACACAAAAAATTTGTCGTTAATTAACGACGAAAAAATTATGTCAAAACAAATTAAATTGTGTCAAAACAAATTAAATTGTGTCAAGAAATAATTTATATTTTTATTTTCAACGACACAATTTACCTCACCCCGTTTCTTTTTTTTTCAACAACACAATATTTTGATTAGTAGTGTCATTAAAACTCATTTTTCTAGTAGTGACGATTTGTTGATTGTCATTTTAATGAGACAAAATTTCCAACATTAGGGGCATGAATTAAAAAGTTGAAAAAAGAAATTATATGTGTATCATTATTGTCTCGTTTAGATCGTCGTACAAATCAATGTGAACTTGAAGTTCAGAAAATAATTCATTTGCAAAATATAGCAAATCAGTTACCATATGCATTTGTAGATGCGAAGAAAGTAACTAAATCACATATAGCAGTTGTAAATGTCCCACAAAAAATTGATATCTCAACATACAACAAGTTATCATTAATTAATTCAAAACACAACAGAAGCGTGGTAGACCAGTTGGTTCCAAAGATAAAAATAGTTAAAAAAGAGATCGAGTCAATAACTCGATTAAGCATGTAGATGTTCTAGAAGAAATCCAAAACTTGACTTCTGCCAAAAATGTCTAAGAAAATAGAGCAACTGAGGATATAATAATGAGATTTCGATAAAAATATGTCATGAAAAGAAAAAGATTGAACGTAACTAATGTAGTTGTTGACAATATTTTTGCATATAATGTTACTTTTAATATAATACTAGAAAATGAAGATCCTGAACCAAATTCTGTTGAAGAATGTCAATAGAGAAAAGATTGATCTCTATGGAAAGAAGCAATTGAGACAAAATTCACTTTCAAAACGACAAGTTTTTGGACCAGTAATCCAAACACTAGAAGGTGTTAAACTTGTGGGATATAAATGGGTATTTGTGAAAAAAAGAAATGAAAATAATGAAATCAAAAGATATCATCTCGCACACATCTAGCAGATTCTAAACTCTTACTATGCATTCCAAAATCGAATTTATGCCTCTTAAGTCCTTTGGAGTGCTTTTACGCATGTTTAGGAAGTTTTTTAAGTACATATGTATTATCTCACACATATCTCACACATATCTCGGACACATCTCGCACCTTCTAAACTTTTACTATGCATTCCAAAATCGAATTTCTACCTCTCTTAAATCTTTTAGAGTGCTTTTAGGTACTTATGTATCATCTCGCACACATCTCGCACATTCAAAAATTTTACTATGCCTTCCAAAATTGAATTTATGCCTCTCTTAAGTTCTTTGTGAAGGGATAAAAGTCCTATGACAGTGAAAGATTTTAAAGAACAATTACTCAATTTAATTTTGAAATCTCAAAATACTAGTACATTGGCAAAAATAATTATAAAAAAAAACTAGTTTTCTTAATAAAACTTAAAAGCTAAACATGCTTTCTAATTATAGATTAGAAAAAGAAAGACTTACTTGTTTATGTCTCTAAATCTACAAATGTCCAAATTGGGACACCACCCGTCGGAGATCTTTCTCTCATCTGGGATGAGATTGATTTGTGGGAATCAATTGGGATGAGAAAAAGTTTAGAAATATTTGAGAGAAACTATTTTCTCTTTACAGAGAGCAAAAACATTAACTTCTTGATTTTTTCGTTGAAGAAAATTGTTTTCTTCTAGATATTTATAATTTTCTTTCCTTTTTGGAATAGAAAAATGAGGAGGAGCGAATCATGAGATTCTATTAATTTAAAAATATTAAATTAATAGCAATATCAAATTTACTAATTAATTAACCATTAAACAATTAGTTAATAATTAATTATATCATATTTAATTAATATCTCTTCAACATCTTATAGATTTATATTAATTTAATTAAATCAAATTTAATTAAATAAAACTAAACTATTAATTGATTCTTCAATTAATTAACAACAGCTAAATTAAATATCTTATATTTAACTTAAATTAAATTTGAATCATAATTCAAATATAAGTTTCTCTCATAACTAATAATTTTAATATGAATCCAATTCACATTAAATTAATATTTGAACTCATTCAAACATTTTATTTTTCATAAATTAATTTTGAATCATATCTAAAATTAAATTTATATAATAAAGTTCGATAAATTTTACATTATAATGTATCATTATACATTAAACTAATTCTCAAAGTAAATTTGAACATTTCAAATTACAACCAACATAAATAAATCTCATTACCCTTTAAGAGCGAGGAAGGGGACCTAATAGACCTACAAATCAAAAGCTATAACGATCTGAGATCAATTGGCTAAACTCATTAATCAATATTCGTTAACTGTGTGTACACTCCACTAAAGACTCACAACTGAACTCTTCACATTATAGATATATTTTTGTGTCCATGGATATAGACCAATAACAGCAAAAGTGTCCTTCACAAGTGTTCGTAACACCACCTGGATCAATTTACTGTTTTACCCCTAGGCTACCTCTAATCCTTAAATACCTATGCTCCTTTAATGAACAACCTGTTTATGGTTCAACCAATAAACAGAAACTCCTCTCGTGTCATAGAGCGGGTAAGGGCCCTTTATTCAAGTCCTGGAGACACCATTTAAGGAAATACTCATCTACTTACTCTAAAGTAGGGAATGAGTGAATTTCATTTTGTGTAATTATGTTCCTAGCTCCTCACTCGGTATTGTCCCCAAAATGATAAGTTTATTGAGTCGACGATTTGACCACTCTCACCCGTACAAATCAAAGGACAATCCCTAACGAACAAGAGTTCATAACATACTCAGGATTGAGATTAAGTTACATAGGTCATCTTAATAAAATAGAAACCAACTAGTTAACGAAGTTACATCTATTGGTTTTTATTTTGTGGTCTGATCTTATGCAAACTTATTGCATATGATACCCTCACTCATGTGTCAACTAAACGAACGCGTTGGACCATTGTGTTTGTATCAAATACAAAGTGAGTTGTTTCTATAGTGTTACCAGGATAAGGTACCCACCCTTATTTCTATACTATAGACTCTTTAACCAGATCTCGAACATTGATCCTTGTATGTCTTTACATACTTTTCAAGACTCATTAAACAATTTAGGATGTTAGTTTATTGGATTTGGGTTATTAAGACAAAATAACACTTTATTAATAACAGTTAATAACACTTTATTAATAACAGTTAATAACACTTTATTAATAACAGTTTATTAATAACAGTTAATGAATTATATTTACAAACTACTAGTTTTAGGACATAAATCCCAACACTTTGGAGTGTCTTTATGCATATTTAGGAAGTCATTTATGTATTTATGTATCATCTCGCACATATCTCACACATTCCAAACTTTTACTATTCCTTCCAAAATCAAATTTATGTCTCTTTTAAGATCTTTGGAGTGCTTTTACGCATGTTTTGGAAGCCTTTTAAGTACATATGTATTATTTTGGACACATCTTCTACATATCTCGTACACATCTCACACATTCCAAAATCAAATTTCTATCTCTCTTAAGTTCTTTATAGTGCTTTTACGCATGTTTAGGAAACCTTTAGGTACTTATGTATCATCTTGCACATATCTTACACACATCTCGCACATTCAAAACTTTCACTATATATTTCAAAATCAAATTTCTACTCCTCTTAAATCTTTTGGAGTGCTTTTATGCATTGTTTAGGAAGCGTTTTATGTATTTTATGTTTTATCTTGCACATTTCAAACTTTAATTGCACAATCCCATATGACTTAGGGTGATTTAAAGTGCTTTTCCACATGGCATATAGACATTTGTATGTATTTCTTCTTGTTTTCCATATTGGTCACATTTGTTCTTTTTTGTGTAACCTCTCTAATTAAATTATATGTATTCGTTTTTTGTTTTAGGCTTATTAGGGAAAGATAGGAGAACCAAAGTTGACCAGAATTTTTCAAAAATTTCTGACGATTGGGACACATTTGATCATTATGATTGGGGCAAGATTTTGTTTGGGCACACTCTTAGTGGCATATTCACCATTAAGTATTTTGGTTATGTAGCTTCTTGTTCTGATTTAGTTTCATTATGTCAAGAAAACATGTCCTACTTTATAAAACAATTGGTGTTCCAATTATGGACTAACAACGTTCCTATGTATTGAATTTGTAATGAATGTCATGGAATGAATATCATTGTAATTTTTAAGCTTATGAGTCTAGAGAACATATTTATGAATTCGAAAATTTGGAAAATATATTATGAATTTATGTATTTGGAATACAAGTTTCAGATTTGTGAAAAAGTTCTAATTTATCTTTATATGGAATACAAGTTCTAATTTATGTACAGGTTCAACATTAAATTGGGGCTATAATTTTTGAAAGAAGACCCCAAGTTATATGCATTCTTTCTATCTACATCCATTCCAGTTTCATGCAAATTCCAGAAAGTAGCTAAATATTTTCTCTTAAAAATAAATTACAGCAAAATTTAGGAAAACATATTTTCACCAATGTAAAACCCTAAACTTTAAGGACCCTTAGGATTTATAAAAACTAAGTAAAGGAAATGGAAATGTTAATGAGGAGATTGAAAGATTGAGAAGGGAAGAGGAATGGAGTTTGGGCAGTTTTGAGATTTTCTTCGGCCAAATAATGTAATCTCGGAGCTAATCCCGATGATGACTAGCCGAGATCAAGGGCAAGGAAGCTTAAGAAGATGGATCTCGGGCACATCTCGGAGCTTACCCGACCGAGTTAAAGGACATAGTAGTTTTTGAGATGGAATTCAGGTCAGCAGAGAAGAATCTCGGCCAGCCTCGGCCTCGGCCTCGAGATTGCCTGAGATCCCACAATACTTCCTTTTTTTTCTTTTAAAAGTTTCATGAACCGGTTTAGTCTATCACTTTAAATAACTGCTCAACCAACGGTTCGCGAAATTCTTTTCCCTTCATCGTATTGCTTCGCTAATCAAACCCACTAAACAGAGGTGCCGCCGAGCTTGAAGTTGACGTTAGACGCACCACCTGGGCTTCAGAT
>JBBPDI010093448.1:0-11712 GCA_037974545.1 Cucumis variabilis | reverse complement strand
AATTTACTTGTTCTAGACAAAAACTACACTTTTTGAAGTTGGCATAAAGCTTCTCTTCTCTAAGTTTGAGTAAAATTATCTTAACATGCAAAATATGATCATTCAAGCCTTTTGAGTAAACAAGGATATCATCAAAGTAGAATGTGAGGGGGGCACGTGCTCCCCTGGCCCCTTCTTAAATTCGTCCTTGCTCAAAATCCTTCTTAACTCTCACCAAAATAAACTACCAATATCATTCTCTCTTATCAAAGCCATAATAACAACATAAAAAAATTTCCAATTTCCATATTTAATTAGATATTCTTCTATGAATATTTAATTAATTATAATCTCCACAAAAATAAACAAATCTCTCCATTTATCTAAAATAACACCCAAAAATTTCGAACATAAATTAAATTCAATTAAGATAATTAAATTTAAAATTACCTTAAATTTTGGGGTGTTACATATTTTGTGGTGGAATGTGGTGTTAATTATTTGCTTGTGTATAAATAATTAATATGAAAAAGTAAAGTTAATTATATGATGGAATATAATTATAATTGTTGGAAAATAAGATAATTAATGAGGAGAAAGATGTTTGATTTGATTGGACGAGACAAAATAATAGATTTAATTAGAATATAGGATAAGAGTTAAAATAAATATATGAGTTTATTATATATTTTGGTGAGAGAATAATAATAATAATAAAGAAGTGTTATGATTATTATTAATGATTATAAATGCCTAAGATTTTGTGTATTTAAGGAATTGTAAAAGAAAAAGAAAATAATAATGATAAATATTACTATTATTATTATTATTTGGGTTTATAGGGTCTTTTAAAATTTATAACAAAGCATTAAAATATTTACAATTTATAGAACAATTTCAAAAATGAAAAAAATCCACATGCCCACAATAAGAAATACCAAAAATGTTCCATGATTAATTGATATCAATGTAACACCCCAAGCTCTAAGGTATTTATTTTTAATTAAATTTCCATATTACTTAAAGATTTTAATTTTTTTAGTATTAATTTAGTACACCTAGTGTGGAAGGGAAATGACCTATTGAGAAAAAAAAAGGGATTGAAGGAGGAAAAAAATTTGAAGGGTAATAATAGTAATATATTATTATTATTATTGGTATTATTATTTTATTATTATTATTATATAAAAAAATAAAAAGAAAAAGGGAAAAACATTTCCCTTCCCTCCTGTCCCCCCCTTATCTTCTCTCTTTTCTTTTTCCTTACCTTAGCCGCTGGCCGCCCCTCCTCTTCTCTTATTTGTTTTTCTCCGATCAACCTCCCCAAATCCTCTCCGATCGAGCTTGCCGCCTATTCCATCGAAGTGGAGTCGAAGCGCCGCCACATCTATTTCTCAACCGCGTTTGTCTTAGCGTTTTCGGAGCCACCGCGTGCCGCTTCAGGTGAACAGGGACGTGGTTGGTCGCCTCTGTCTCCTCGTCGAAGTTGTTACTCAGTGGAAGTGGTCGTTGTTCAGACTCGAGCCACTCTGCCGTGATGCTCTATTCTGCCTCCATTTTTCAAAGTGCCACCGTGCGTTCCTATCTTCCAGCCATGATTTTAGAGTGATCTGTGCCCAAACTGATTGCATATTTTTCTTCGTGTTACTTTCAAACGTTGCTGCAACCTTCGTTCATCAACTGTGGAATAGCTACTATTGGTTCTCTATTCTGGTTTACACGTATCGATCTCATTTTCTATACATTGCAGTTTCTGTCTTACTTTGGATAGTTGTAAGAAAAAAATTGTAGGTTTCCTGGTTTTGCATTGTAAAAATAATGAGTTGAGAGGTTGGTTAATTGGTTGGATTGACATTTCTTGAAGGTACTATTTGACACAAGTAAATTCTCAAATTTTCAAAAGGTTGAGAGGGAGTTCGACTTTCCATTTGCTTGGATAACTTGTCAAGTTCACGTATGGGGTAAATCGAATTAATGAAATTATTTAGAAAGATGTTGATTTTACGTTGTGTATGTTTAGGTTTTGATTTATTGGACTTAGTTCGATTGAAGAACTTGCATAAAAGTGAGGTAAGAGTTCTTACTATTGGACTCCACGATGAAATTGAGATGTGTTGTCTGTATGAATTTTTATTGATCGGGGATTTATTGATTGATTTAAAATTCTGTAATTGATGACTGTTAGGCTGAATGAATTCTATTGAACTGAGATGACTAACTGATGTGTATATTTGGTTATGACTGAACTGAAAACCTTGTGTAGATTGAATCGTGGGTTGTTGATCGTTATGTTAGGGCATGAGTGGTGTTGTAGATAGGATTAAATGAACCAAACTAAACTGACTGAATTGAGGAGAACGATGTTTATGTACAAGTTTATTCATTGAGGAACCGCTACGATATTGTTCGGTTAGGTGTTGGATTGTACAACTTGACTGTAAATGTGTTCACTGAAAGAATGAATTGATGGTAAATTTAAATTGTTATCTGTTGACTGACTAGGCATGCTAGATTTGGACTGATTAAATATTTATAATAGACTGACGGGGAATTGTTAGCTTTGACTATTGGGTAGCGGACCTTGCAAGTGTCCTACGGGATCGCCACATGTTGTGCATCCTTCGAGAGCACTAAACTGATATGTGCTTCCTGCAGAGCACTAGACTGATATATATGTCCTGTAGGGCATTTAACTAATTATGTGTGTTCCTACGGGATCACAAGACTGATAAAGTGTAGGGCACCCGCAATAGAAAATTAACAGTTTTAAAATTTTCCCCTATCGGGACCAGTAGTGGGTCTCTTACTAGGTATGTTTATACTCAACCTTTTATGTTTAAATTTTTCAGGCAGAGGTAACATGAGAGGTGGATCGACGAGGGACAAGAAGAGACGGTGATTGCCATAGAGAAATGTCCTTCAAACTGCGTCCGCTTTATGTCTATGCTTTATTTGGGTTTCTTTATTAATTGAGACTATTAGGGGATTTCGTGGTTTAACTTTCCTTTTTCGATATTTAAATTAAACTTTCAAACTTTGTTTTAAGTAGAGCTCGAACCTTTTATAAATTCTCCTTGTCGTTGTGAAAATTTTATTTAAACTTGTCCAGTTTTATGTTTAAGTATGAGTACAGTTTTCAAGTAACAGTCTTAGTTTAATTCGAGAACTTGGGTCGTCACATCCAACAAATAATATATTTGGAAAATGATCATTTAAATTTGGTTATTCTTTCCTACACGATCATTTAGATTTGAGTAGTTTAGATTTGGCTACTCAAATCTAAACAATTTTCTTTTCAAGATTTTTTGGTACACGATTGTTTAGATTTAATCATTTAAATTTGAGTAGTCAAATCTACATAATTTTTTTAGTATTTTTTGGTACACCATCGTTTAGATTTGGTATATGATCATTTAGATTTGATCATTTAAATTTGGATAACTAAATCTCAATGATTTTTTAAAAATATTTTTTGGTACACGATCATTTAGATTTTGATACATGATCGTTTATATTTGATACACAATCATTTAGATTTGATCATTTAAATTTGACTACTCAAATCTAAACGATTATTTAAAGATTATTTGGTACACGATCGTTTAGATTTAGCTATTTTTTATACAATCGTTTAGATTTGGGAGCCAAATCAAAATGACATTTTTTTCAAGATCCTTTTATTTGGTAGACGATCTTGAACAACCAACACTTTAAAAGAAATATATCTTTTATATTTGGTATACAATCTTGAACCAAATAACAGTTTGAAAAAAAAGAAAAGAAAATGACAGAAGAAGAAAGAAAAATGATAGAAGAAAAATGAGAAAAAAATCGCAGGAGAGGAAGAAAAGAAAGACGATGAAAGGAAAGGCAAATCTGGAATATTTTAAAATTTGTCATCCTAATGGACTTTTTCATTTTGTTACATGGGTCATAAATTTTTGCCTATTTGTTATATTTATGAAAATTAACCTTTATAAATAGCATTGGAATGCTTAATTAATTGAAAGGAAAAGGAAAAAGAAAATTTTCTTCATCTTCTTCACTAAGATAACCTTGTTTGCCACCAAACCAGTTTTGGTTAAGATGGGTAATTTAGGTCCTTTTGACAAAAGATTTAAGTGATGAATTTTTCTTTCAAGGTTAAGAGAATTTCTCAACCTCCATTTGGGTAAGTTTTGTAAGCTAAGGTAATTAAATTAGTAATTTATTGGAAAAAATTGTTAATTTAATTATGCTTATGCATATGTGGAATTGTGGTTCTGTTTGCACCAAGGAACTTAGCATAACTAAGGATTGAATTAATTGAAGAATTTTTACTATTAGCTAGGGATTATTTGTTAGCTAATCTCTCAGGTAAGAGATTCTACTATTGGACTTTCAAATTAAACTTTAAGAGCTTGCATGTTTTTTCCATTATGCATTGATATAGCTAAAATGCATAATGTGTTGATGTTGATGACTGATATTGATGATTGATATGTTATGACGCATGATATATTAATCACATGATAAGGACATTATGATTTGTATTCATGTCATGTTATGATATCTATGATATGCTACATGTTTTTGACTGTGATGCGTCTGTTAACTTTGTTTGTTGAGCTCTTTACCCCCACGCGTATTATGATCCTATCTATGGGATCACTCGCATTATTAGAAGTGTTCCTATGAGATCACTCGCACGATTTAGGGGTCTACCTATAGATCACATGCACGGTTAGGGACAGTTTTACTGTGTATATGAGTCACTCGCATGACTAGGGGTGTTCTGACAGGACCACTCGAATGATTATGGGTGTACCTATATATCACAGACATGTTTAGGAGTGTGTACCTACGATCACCCGCACGACTAGGCGTTTTCTTATGAGTCACTCGCACTATTAGGGGTGTTCATATGGTCTCACTTAGTGTGCAACTACGATCACTCGCACAATTATAGGTGTTTGTACGATCTCACTCGCACAAGTGTGCTCCATTGGACACACGAGACTATTATTATGTTTTTAATAGAAAGTTAACAGATCAGCTAGCAGGACCAGTAATGGATCCCTTAGGTATATCTTATATACTCACTCTTTTCAATGTTTAACATTTCTAACAAAGGTAGAGGATCCAGAAAGCTGACGAACATAGGAAGGGTCTACTACATGCCATATGGTGACTGAGTTTTGCTTCAGTGTCTATGTATCCGTTTTACTGTATTTTGGTTTTAAACACCTTATTTAAATTTTTGTCTCATTTGTTTATCTTTATTCTTTAAAGAATTGTTAGAATCCGTGGGTCACGTTTCCAAATTATTTTTATTGATTTTACAAATTTTATGTCTTTTGAACATTTATTGAAATGAATTTTATAAAAAAATTGTTTTCCCTTTTTAAGAAAGTGTCTTTTGATATTTATCTTTTAGGTAATGACCTTAGCTTAGCTTAAAAGTTTGGGTTGTTACACCTTTCCAGCTAGCTAAGAGAAACACAAAATCACATTTCATATCACATACACCCACGACGTTTGTGGCATCTTCATCCTTTCGTGTTCTATATCGCAAATGATTAGTTGCAAGCACGTTTATTTTTATGTGTGTGTCATCTAATGCACCAAAGCAATTCTACATTGTAGGAAAATCATAAATTTGTAGACTGTAAATAGGACATGTCCAACTACTGACCATAGATGTCGCGAAATTGTCTCACCAGACTGTACGAACTCCCTTTGAATCATTTGATCCTTTAGGTCGTACGCTAGTATGTGGAGGAACATGGCAACCATTTTTTCGACATCTACGACTTTTGTTGAGACTAATCCACTAGTAGTCCTAAGTGTAGATGGCATAAAGTGGAAAAACATCTTCTGTCCATTCTAATACTTTGACGATAGACTAGATTGGACTCATGGAGTACGCAAAACTACGCTAACTGCCTAATTCCATGCCTAGTGTCGAAGGGTGTGTGATGTATCCTCTTGTGGTCGTTCATTAATAACTTCAACGTAATTAGTTACTAACGTTGGGAGGTTGTTAACATGATTAGTATTCTAGCAATGTCTTGTGGATCCATTGTAAGATTAGGACTAATAACCTATTCAATTACATGTTTCGTTAAGTGATTACTTTTCATAAAAAATTGACGACTATACACCTAACCTAACATGAGCAATTTGAAAACATTATATCAGTTAAAAAAAATAATTTTCTTTCAAAAAATAAACTTTAGACATAATAAACAATCCTTATATGACATATTTTAAATAATTTATTTTATTTTCTAAAGTAATAATTTTTTAAGAAAAAAAATATAGAACCATATACCTATCCGAATAATTTAAAAAATGAAACTAATCTTTCCAACAAACAAATATAAAAAAGTGTAAAAATTGTTTACAAATATGCTTCTCTCTATTCAATTTTGGAAATAAAAAGTAGGGAAATTTTTAAAAATAGTAGATTTTACAAAATATTTACAACCTATAGTAAATTCTATCAGTGATAGTTATTGATATGCTATAGTGATAGGAGACTATCAGTGATAGAATTCAAAATTTTGCTATAGCTTGTAAATATTTTCATTTATTTTGTTATTTTTAAAAATGTCCCTAAAAAATACTTGGTATGTATATTCTGTTTTGAAAAAAAATATGGTTCGAATATCTCTCGTTCTCTCCCCCATTGTGAAAAAAATAAGTTAGTCTTCTTAACTCCCTCTTTTGCTCTTCTATTTCTCAACCTTATACCCAATCTCTTTTGGTAACTTGTTATTTGTTTTAAATTTAAAAATACAAATTATATGACAGTTTTTCATATGTTCAAATTTGAAACCAAATTAACTTGAAAGTGTAATTTACATTTAGAAAATTTTCAAATACTAAACTGCCTCACATATTTTGTAAAATTCATTTTTACTAAAAAAATTTTCTAACTAACCATATTCCTAATTCATTTTTTGCAACCTACAGATTTTCTCATTTATGATTCCTAACTTATTATTATTTTTGAAAATTGTGCATCACTATTATATGCGTGTTTAAATGTGTTTTCCTAAGTCTACATAAATGGTATTCCGAAGGACTTTGAAATGAAATTTCGAAGTTAATTTTTTTGAAGTCTACATTGAAGAAAATATTACAATGAAGATTACTATATTCATAATGAAGGGATAAAAGCCTTAGACAACGAAAGATTTTATAAAACCATTCCTCAATTGGCAATATTTAGAAACAAAATTCTTAAAGGCAAAGCATGATTTTAAATTAAAAGATATAGAAAATGAAAAACTCACGTAGTTTGACGCCTCTGGATCTACTAAAACTTCAAATTGGAGACACCACACGTCGGAGACCTTCCTATCCTCTAGGATGATATTGGTTTCTGGAAACCAATTGGAATGGAAAGAGGTTTTGAGAGAAACTATTTGCATAGAGGCAAAAGCATAGGTTTAAAAAAATTGTTTTCTTCTGCATATTTATAACTCCATTTCCTTTAAGGAGTAGGAGAGAATCATGAGATTCTATTAATTTAAAAAAAAAATTAAATTAATAGAAATTTTTAATCAACTAATTAATTAATAGATAATTAAATCATATTTAATTAATATTTCATTTAAATCATATTTAATTAATATCTTTCCAATATCTTATAGTTTTAAATTAATTAAATTAAATTAAAATAAAATAAACTATTAATTAATAGCTAAGATCTTCTATTTAACTTAATATTTCAATCATATTCAAATATAAAGTTTTCTCATAACCAATAATTTTAATATAAATCCAATTCACATTGAATTAATATTTGAACTCATTCAAATATTTTATCTCTCATAAATTAATTTTGAATCATATCTAAAATTAGATTTATATAATAAATTTCTATTAAAATATAAACTTTATATTATAATGTATCACTATACATTATACTTGTTCTCCAATTAAATTTGAATATTTCAAATTACAACCATTATAAATAAATCTCATTACCCTTTTCAAGCTAGGAAGTGGATCTAATGGACCTACAGATCAGAAGCTACAACGACCTTAGATTAATTGGGTAAACTTATTAACCACATTAATCAATATTCGTTAAATGTGTGTACACTCTACTAAAGACTCACAGCTGAACTCTTCTCAATGTAGATATATTTTTATGTCCAAAGATATAGACTAATACCAATAAGTCAGTTCTTCACGAGTGTTTGTAACACCAACTGTGTCAAATTATCGTTTTACCCCTAGGTTACCTCTATTCCTTAAATATCAGTACTCCTCTAATGAACAAGCTGTTTATGGTCCAAATAATAAACAAAAACCCCTCTAATGCCATAGAGAGGGTAGAGCTCTTTGTACAAGTCCTGGAGACACCATTTAAGGGAACACTCATCTACTTACCATAAAATAATGAAGGAGTGAATTCCATCTTGTGTAATTATGTTCTCAGCTCCCCACTCGGTCTTGTCCCCAAAATGATGAGCATATTGAATTAGCAATCTGATCACTCCCACTCGTATAAATCAAAGGAAAATCCCTCACAAACAGGAGTTCATAATACACTCAGAATTAAGACTAAGTTATCCGATCATCCTAATAAAATAGGAACCTAACTAGTTAACGGAGTTACATCTTGTGGGTTACTATTTTGTGGTCCAGTCTTATGCAAACTCATTGTATAGGATACTCTCACTTATATGTCACCTACACTAATGAATTGGATCATTGTGTTGTATCAAATACAAAGTGAGCTGTATCCATAGTGTTACCAGGGATAAGGTACCTAGACTTATCCCTATACTATAGACCCTTTAAGTTGATCTCGAACATTGATCCTTGTATGTCTCTATATATTGTTCTAAAGATTCATTAAATAGCCTAGAATATTAGTTATTGGATTTGAGTTATTGAGATAAAACTAATAATATAATCAATAACATTTATTAAAAAAACAATACTTTATTAATAACGATTAATGGATTATATTTACTATCTACGAGTTTTAGGACATAAATCCTAACACATAAGAAAATGATACCAATATATTAATTGAAAAAAAATACCAAGTCCACATATGTACAATGTTCAGAACAATAATTGTTTGTGAAAAATGACTCACTATTACAATATAGTAAAAAAAATATCATTCAAACATAGGAAATTAAAAATTCAATACGCAATAGCCATATTACCTCACAAAAGAAAATTATGAAATTGAGCATCCTGAAAGAGATGAGCAACAAAATTAAAGTTAGATGAATCTAACTTGGATAGAAAAAGGAAAAGAAAAGTTGGAATGACATACTAATTTCATAACTAAACTGGACCAATAGAATATCATAGAACCATAAAGCAATGAAAGACCAACATAAGAAACAAAAAGTAAAAAAAGTAGGGGGAAATGGAAGTCTCGAAGGATTAAAATTCATTCAATAATTTGAACTTCAATTTGAAGATTAAAATGAAAGCCTCAAAGGATTAATTTTTTTAAGATCGAATGCAAAGAAAGCGGTAACAAACAACATGGACAGCATAAAATTTGAAGATCGAATTTACCAAAAGCAGTAACAAACAAGGACAAATTCTTTTTTCTTAAAATATGCATTAAAATGAAAGTAGTAACAAACATAGCAGAGGACAACAACTAACAGATCAGGGAAGACATTAACTCAAAATGGAAATACAATTCAACATGGCCAAAATGAATGGGTGGTAGAAGATGAAATAAATATGAAAATCCAATTAATTTGCTATGTGAATGAAGAATGGTAAACATACCAAACAAACTATGATGTATGTTGAAAAACGAGCAAGGATGAAATGGAATAAAAAATAGTAGAAAATATTTATAATAAAGGGATGAGAGTAATTAATGATGCACTGTTAATGAAGATTATGAGCAGTAAAGAACCAAAAAATCCTAAGAAATAAGGGATATGACATCCACAGTTGACAACCCATATCAGAAGCAAAGAAGGAAATGACAGTAAATTCCATATCAGAAGCAAAGAGGGAAATGAAAGTCAAAAGTAGTACATCAAACCTACTACCATAAGAAAAGAATAGGTATGAAGAGAATTGTTTTAAAATATGGACTGAAAGGTTATGAACATGTCTATGTAAAGGATGATGGGCAAAGGAAAAAATTAACACACAATTATACTATGAGCATAAAAAGAATTATAAGAAAAAGAATTAATATGAACAAAGGAATTATGAGTAAAGGAAAATATAAGAATTCTAAAGCATACATTTGCGTAAAGACATGAAGAATAAAAAGAATTACAACCAAAGGAAAAAAATATGAGCAAAGGAAAAAAAATTAACACAGTGTGACAAAAAGGATTCAAGCATAAAAGAATCATGAGCAAAGTAAAAAAAAAATGAACACAGTGTGACCAAAGGAATGAAGTATAATCAGAACCATGCTCATTTCGTCGATGTCCTTACCATTCTCCAGATGTAACATCTCTCTGTTCACAAGCATTTTGGTACACACGTAGAAATGACAAAAGGAAAGTTGAAGCAGCAAGGAAGAAATCCTTGCATGTTCAGCAAGAATCGTCTTCAAACATGCAAGGAGAATTTTGGAGGCAAGGTGAAAGCCCAGACATTCAACGAAACCAGAGAGAGAAAGTGTTGGAACAAATATTGACTCGTTTAAAGATAGTCTATCCTTAATCTTTATCATGCATATGTTCACTATTTTTATATTTTTATGCAGAATATGAAAGTAAACTTCAACACGAACCCAACGACATAAAAATCACATAATTCGGAGTTCAACATAAGGGGGTATTTTGGTAAATATTGAAGAAGATTCACATGTGTCAGCCCCTTACTGGCGCACGCCCAGCCTCGAGGTCACGAGTTTGAACCTCATCAGACGTATTTTTAATCTATATTTCTTAAGGCAAAAACAACGTCGTTTTGCCTTAGTCGCACGCACGTCCCTTAGATCACGAGTTTGAGTCTCCCCTCACGCACAAATTAATCATCTCTTTTGAGCCTTCAATCCGTGTCTTTCCATCTCAGCCTATCTTCGTGCAACATGTGGCACAATCTCCTCACGCGCATCCCTCAACCACTTGAGTTCGAATCCCAGGCAACACATTTTTATTTTTTTTCCTTCAATTTTCAATGACAAATTCATAATTATTTACCAAATTTTAAAAATTTCTTCATTTTTCTGTGATTTTAAAGTAGGATATGTCTTGAGAGTGTAATTTTTGGGTCCATTTGCTATAATTCTCCAATTTTTCTTATAAATACCCATAATAACTCCTAATTGTAAGAAAGAGACATGTGTAGTAAAAAAAAGGAAACGAAAAATACCCTAATTGCCCCTAATTAACATGCAACCCTAAACTAAACAATTTAGGGTTTAGGGAATATTACCTTTGATGCTTTTAAAAACATTTTTGAAATCTTCTCACGTACTCAAACCGGAACAACCACTAGAATTGACCCACTAATCTCCGGACTAAGAACTGTGTTGTGGGACTCAATTTGGTGTAGAAAATAAGGGAGATAAAAGGAAATTGGAAGGTAGAAGTTTTTTTGTTTTGATATTTTGGAGTGTAATCAAATAGTAATCTCTAAAATTACTAGAAAATGGTAAAAAAAAAAACTAACCATTTGAAAACGTCCTTATTTATAACTTAATTACATACAAAAATGCATGTAATTAATTTGTCAAATCTCAATACCTAATATTCCACTAACAATTAGTGGAACTTAGTGGGCTAG
>JBBPDI010093423.1:0-11715 GCA_037974545.1 Cucumis variabilis | reverse complement strand
CAACAAAATGCTAACAACTTCAAATTAAGTATATAAATTATTAATAAATAAATAATAATTTTTTGATATAAATTAATTAAAAAATTATGATTTAATTAAAAAAATCTCAAAATTAAAAAGTATAACAAATTTCAAATTTCAATGATTTTACTTTATATTTAAAAATCACACAAATACATACTCATTAAACGAAAAAAAATTATTATCATCTAAAAACTAAACCATTTTGTAAGCTTTGGTTTACAATTCTAATATAATTAAACAAATAATTTGTATTTGCTGAAATTGAAAAACAAATTTCAACATACAATATAGAAGGAAAAGAATTACTATATTAACAAGAGAGAAAGAACTTAAATCTAAATTGGTTTACAATTCTAATATATAATTAATTAAAAAAAAGGTCTGTAAATAAATGTCCAGTAAATCCAGTATGTATTTCATAATCATCAATTTTATGATTTTCGATTAAAGGAGGGATTATGTAGCTAGGAAATATCTGAAGAATTTTGTTCTGAAGTAGCGGAAATGACCAAGCCACGGCGAATGGACAAGATTCAGGCCACTGCGGTTAGCAGCAATGGATTGATTCTTGATAGGAATCTTTACCGCGACCAACAGATCCAAAGAAGAGAGGATGCTTGGCAATCCTGGCCATGCGACTACTGTTGATCTAACGGCAAGAGAATACATCTAGGGTCTTACTCTCGGTTACCCCACCTTTCACTGCCCAAGCATCCTCTCTTTTTTGGATCAGTTGGTCGCGGTAAAGATTCCTATCCAGAATCAATTCGTTGCTACTAACTGCAGTGGCCTGAATCTTGTCCATTCGCCGTGGCTTGGTCATTTCCGCTACTTCAGGACAAAATTCTTCAGATATTTCCTAGCTACATCATCCCTCCTTTAATCGGAAATCATAAAATTGACGATTATGAAATACAGACTGGATTTACTGGACATTTATTTACAGACCTTTTTTTTTTAATTTTTAATTCCTATTCTTCATCCTGGTTGGGAATCCAAATAGGGATCTAAAATATCGTAACCTTCATACGGATCGTAATCCAGTTCGATATCATTGATAGAAAAATTAGAAGAGATGCCTTCATCTTTCTCTTTTTCTTCTTCTTTATGTTTGTCATCCAAAATTGTGTGGATGACCGTTTCGATAACTGCCTGAGGTCTGTGTCAGACTTGGCTCCAGCAATTGAGGTCATGTTTAAGTTTTTTGAGAGAAGAAATTGATCTTCTTCTTCCCTCGAAAGATGTGGATTTTGTTTGAACCAATTTTCCAATTGATTCTTGTTGAGATGGGTATGGTCGTAACGATCCCACCATTTGATTTTTAAGATTTTTCCAAGAATCTTAAATTTTGCTCTGGATGTTAGCTGGTGGCTCCAGCAAAATATCCAGAGTACTTGAAAATATAAGGAGAATCTAAACGTCGGTGAGATGGTAGACGAATAGACGCTAATTGAGAATTAGTGGTATACTTCTTGGACGGGAACTGGGAAAATTTCCAGAGTTAGTCCAAAGTAGCTCCACCACTTTTGAAACCAGTTTGGAAAGTTATTTTTGTAAGATTTCTTACAAAAAGTAACAAACCAAGAATGGTCTGATGATTCATACCAGAATACTTTGTACCATGCTTCTAAGTAGTCATAGTACGTATATGCTTGAGGTATGAATGGTTTTGAAAACCTGCGAGGAACTAACATCCCCTGAGGTCAGTGGAAAGGTGTTAGAACCCTGAAGATTTTTAGTTTTGAGTAAACAATTTTGTCCGGTTTGTTTCTGTCCGAAACATGAGTTATTTCAGCAGAAGTGGTATCTACTAAAATGAACTCGTAGAATTGTCTTGTCTTTTTAATATCTTTCGGCAGATAGTTGAATCCTTTAGGATATACTTGGGAACAAATATCTTGGACTAAAGGTCCTTCAAATTCTGGTTCGACAATAATATCTTTCAGAATAGTTTTCGTAAGATAACCAATGACCGGTGGTCTTGGCATGAAGATTGTCAGTTTGACCATACGGGCATAGGTTGCCTTTTTGTTCTTTACCGCCGTTGAAGAAGATGGGCAAAGCAAAGTTGTTGAGGGATCTGAAGGAGATCCAATTGTTAGATTCCTTGAAGAGGAACCTTTTTTGCGCCTAAAGACCGTTTGGAAATCAAGGTCCATGGCGTATTGATCTGCCCGCATCGGAGACGGTGCAAATGTTTGAGTGATAGGGCATTTGCCCTTAGAAGAGCTTGCTCTAGAAGAGCTTGCTGATTGAGATGGGAGAGCCTGTCTATGCTGATTGTTTGGATTGGGAGGTGGAGGCCTCCCTGGTGGCCTTTGGTCGGAGTTCGGTCGCATTTGAAGCGCTTGCTGAGATTTTTGAGAGAGAATTATTGGAGAGATGTTCTCTCGAAAGATAATCAGAAGACTATTTTTTGTGCCTTTTATAGGCACAATCTTGAAATCAAAATAAGATAGGATCGCTTGCCATCTTGCAAAGATTTGTTTCGAGACCAGATTCTTTACATCTTTTTCAAAGATGAATTTATTGGCTTTTGAGTCAGTTCTGACAAGAAAATTCTTGTTGATAAGATCTCCTTGGAACTTTTGAATACAGAGAACTATTGCTAGAACCTCTTTTTTGACAGTGGAATAGTTCTTTTGTGTACTGTTCTAGATACCGGAATGAAAACGTACAAGAGACTCCTTGTCGTTTAATTCTTGTTTGAGACAACCGCCGTAACCTTTGTCAGAGGCATCAGTTTTGACGATCATTTTTGCTTTTTCGTCCACTAGTGAAAGGCATGGTATGCCTTTGGCTAGGGATTTGATTGATTGAATCGCTCGGGTGTGCTCAGTCGTCCACGGAGTCGGTTTCCTTTTGAGTCTATCATAGAGTGGCAGACAAATTATACAGACGTCTTTAATAAAGTTGCCAATATAATTGACGCATCCAAGAAAACGTTGTAGCTGCGTCTTATCTTGAATTTCATTTGGAAACTTATCCACAAAATCTAATGATCTTTGGATAGGTTTGATTATTCCTTTATTAATATCAAATCCTAAGAATCTGATATTAGTTTAGAATAGATTAACCTTTGGTTCGGAAACCACAAGGCCATTTGTTTTAATAATATTGATAAATGTATTAATATGCTTAATATGTTTTTCAATATTTTTTTAGAATACTAAGACGTCATCAATGTAGACAATTGTGAAGTCTTGATATTTATTGAAAATGTCATTCATAATCTTCTGAAACTCCGAAGGAGCATTCTTTAGACCAAATAGCATTACGTTCCATTCGTATTGTCCGAAAGGAACATTAAAGGCAGTTTTATACCTGTCTTTTGGGTTAATTTGAATCTGCCAAAATCCAGATTTCAAATCAAATTTTGAAAAGATTTTTGTATTAGCTATTCGCTTCAGCAAATCTTGGCAATTAGGAATTGGATACCTAATCCATTTGAGAACCTTATTCAAAGGTTTATAGTTAATAACCAACCGAGGAATGCCACACTCTTTCTCGGCCTGATTCTTAACATAAAATGCCGCACAGGACCATGGGCTTTTTTATGGACTTATTAAACCTTTCTTTTGGAGATCGGATATCTCCTTAAATAAAGTAATTAAGTCCTTAGAAATTTGTATGGGTCTTGCCTTAGTAGGTATTTGGGCCTCATTGAAACCATCAACATATGGCAATTCTACCATATGTTTCTTTCTGGCCCAAAATACATTGGGCAAATTGGAACAAATCTCAGAACCTATTCTTTTTAGAATAGACTGGATTTTTATTTGAACCGAAGGCCTTTTGATTTCTTCGTTGACTTTCTTTCCTTTGATGTCATCTTGAAGAAATTCAATTTGCCTTTCTTTCTTTGAAATGAGGTTGAGACTTTGGATTATCTCATCCTCTATTGTAGTAAGATATCTTTGAACTACTGACTTGCAGAATTCAAAGGTAATCTCTTTGTTAAATTTCTGAGAGGATATTCCCTTATCAGAAACTGAGAATGGGTAAATTTGGGTGAGGAAAGGAGTTCCCAAAATTACTTATTCAGTTAATCCTTTTACAAGGAGAAAGGAATTCACAAGGAAAATGTTGTCTTTACAAGGAGAAAGGAAAATGTATCTTGGATAATTTATACTTGATTAATAGAGAATTATTCCCAGATCCTCTGAGTGATTCTCTAGTTATCTCGAAGTACTTTAAGGGTATTATCCATTCTTGGATAACATTTTGAGCAGCACCTGAATCAATCAAGGCTGTTACTTCTATCTTGAAGTCTTTAACTTTTAGAATGACTTTCGTTAGCCATTTCTGATTAGAGACTTTTGTAATAACATTGATTCCACTAGTAGAAGCTTCTCTAGCTCAATGTTATCTCTTGAAATAATCTGCTCTTGGATTGCTACAACAGCATTCTCAAGATGAGATATTTGTCTTTTATTTTCCTGGACTTCTTCCTTGAGGATTTTTATTTCCTTCTGAAGATTAGGAACCTTTGCATAAGCAGCTTGTTCGCTTGCTAATTGATTTAGAACTGCCTAAAAACTAAAGTTTACAGGGTCTAATGACTTTTGAATAGGAGTTTCAAGATCTTCCCTAAGTTTCAAAAGTAATTTCCTTTTTAGATCATCATCAGTGATTTCGTCGATGATGTCTAAAAGACTTTTTTGCGTACTTGTTAGGACATTAATGCATCCTGAACAAGGTATTGGTTCTTCAATGTCTGATTCATTTTCAGATTCTGAAGATGCTTCAGTAGATTCTTCAAGTAGGGCATTGGGGATATCTTCTTGATCAGAAGTTGAAGAGTCTTCGCAAGAAGAAAATTCTTCAGCTTTGATAAAACTAAATAGAAATTGTTTTTCCTTTTCATCAATCTCCATTTTGTTTATTTTTTTGTAGACGGGGCATCTATTAGCATAATGTCCCCTCTTTTTGCATTTGTAGCAAGTAAGACTTTCTTTTGAAAATCTTTTCTTGTTTTTATTTTTGCCGTGGTATTTTCTTTTTCTTCCACGACTGTTTGGTTCTTCCAGAAATCTTTTCTTGTTGTTTTTCTTAGAATGAGATTTCTTCCTGGAAGGAGGAGTGCTGTCAATGTCGTACTGTTTACAAAAGAATCCTAATTCCTTACGGTAATCGGAATCTTTGGCTGCTTTGTTAGTATGCCTTTGTTGTTGGCAAATTTTAAGGCATACCTTTTGGATCATGGAATTTATATCCCCGTAGGTAATATCATTCCAATTGATCTCTTGGCCTCCACTATTAATATTCATAGTAGAGTAGAATTTTTCCCTGACGTAGCGGGGTAATCCTTCAATGTACTTGTGTTTCCAAATTACTTCCCGGCACGTTGTTAGGTTGTAAAGACGAGCCATAAAGGTGTCTTTATACCATTTGAAGTCACTCATTTTAGGACATTTCATTCCTAAAAGAGCTTCCGTTGTTTGGTCACTATATAGGATTGTTCTTCCTATAAAGTGCTTAATGGTCGTATAAATCAGTGTATTTACTGAGTTTGGCACTTGATTGATAGCGATTTCACCATTAGGCTTCTGCTCTGGTTGATCAACAGTAGCATTCTTAATGGCGTTTCTTTCGTCATCTGTTAGATGATTGTGCCACCAACTTCTAAGATTTCCAGTGAACCCAGAAGTAAGAGTATCCACAATTGTTGCTTGATTCATATTCCGAGCATATGTTGTAGCAGCTACAAACATTTCTTCGAATGAAATCATCATTTATCCCTCAGAACATCCATCTATGTTCCAAGTTACTATTTGTCTTCCATCAAACTGATGGGAGTGGGGCCTTATATCGTCCCATCCTAGGTCTGGAGGAGATGGCCTATTGTAATGATTTCTTACCTCATTAGTGAAAAGAGGTAGAATTCTTGAGGATTCTGATTGAATCATATTGATATTTCCAAGGTTGCCAATGTTGGAAGTTCCTGGCTTTTCTTTGGAAATAGAAGTAATTGATAACTTTTGGATTATTTCTTTCAAAAGTTCTTTTGTGCTGGGTTCTCCTATTGGAAGATTAAGAGAACTCGGTTGAATTATGGGTCGATTAGGATCCAACTTTGGCAATCCAGGTTGACTCAGAGGAATAATAACCTTTCCTGCTTGGTTTGGCTTTTTGTCTTTAACAGATCTTGATAAGGTTGTTAAGATCTTGTTGGAGTAATTGAGTTGCTGTTGGATGTTTTTTATTTCTCTAACACCAACAGTTTTTGTTTTCTCTTCATCTATTGTTTTATAGGGTGAAGAGATAATTGATGCGCTTGGCAGTTTTGGATGAGGAAAAGAAAGCTTCTTCTTCCGGAGGATAATCAGAAACTATTTCTTTTCTTGTTGAGGTCTTCCAAGTAATAGGTTTACTAAGTACTTGGATATTTGATGAAGCTATTGCTTTCTCGTATGCTTTTGCCTTTTCATTCACACGAGTAACAAAATCCTCTTTTGTTAGGAAATTGGGCCTATTAGCCAAATCCTTGTAATGGATGTATTGATCAATATATTTATCATAATAATGATCATACATCTTCATGTCTTCTTTAGATATGGTATTTATTTGATTGTAAACATATTCAGATGTTCTTTCCAATTCTAATTGAGTAGGAGACTGAGATCCTTCCGATTTCTCAAAATGAGCTTCTGGAATACGACGATCAAAGTCTACTGTCATTCTCATGGAATTAGATCTAGGTATTGTAGATTCTCGTTTTGCAGAACGGAGTTCTGATACGCTAGATCTTCCACTGTAGATTTCTCTATTTGAAGATTGATGGTCATGTTCATCCTGAAATTGGATTTCTACATGTCCGTCATTGAATTCAATGATTTGAGCAGTACTGCTTTGCTTTGTTCTTGGAACAGTAGCATGCTCAATTGACCAGATAGGGTCTCTTGTTAGACATCCGACTTTAGAAGTTTTGGAATAGTTAGAAAGGATCGTTCCAAGTTAACTTCCATAAGCATGGTATAATCTTTTGGAGATGCACCTAAAGCTTTGGGAGAAGCATTAGTATGCATTAGTTTGTAATATAAGACATACATAATTGAAAAAGGATATGATCCATTTTTCAATTGTAGTCCTTTTAAACGAATATCTAGACAGAGTATGTCATAGATATTCTTATCTTCAAGGGCGACGGTGAATCCAGGTTTACAGGTAAAGTAAACTGGTCCACTGTCTAAATTTGACTGAACGATCCCTAATAAAAAATCAGAGAAGTTCAGATGCCTTTTGTCTCTCAGGGCAATATAGATTGGAATGTTTAGTCCAGTCCTGAAGAGAGGCTTTATGGCTATTTGAACACATCCTAAGTGCAGGTATCGAAATTCATGCCTGCGACATAGTTCGATGTTTTCGTTTGCAAGAAGACGACATTTCGTAAAGTCTTTGCTTACCAGAATATTTTCTTCTGATATTCTTATGACATCCTTTCCTGCCCTGAATTTCCAGAGAGAGGAAGGAGCATAGATTTCTGTAGTCTCAAGCTTGGGAATAGATCAATTCTGAAGTCTATTCTCAATTTGAGATAATTGATTCTCTATCTTACTATATTTAGATAGAGTTTGATTTAAATTCTCAGAGTCATCTCTGGAATTATTTGAAGAAGAGGTAGAAGAAGTTATTATTATTGGTGGTTTGGGAGAGAGTATTTTCTTTAATTTGGAGAGCATGAGGGGAGGGAACGAATCCTAGAATTTAGATATTCAATTCTTAATAACATTCTTTTCTCCTTTACCAAGAATAATTAATTCTTCTTTCTTGTTTATTAAATATTAATTGATCTAAATTAATTATCAATTTGTTTAAAGCTTGCAGGTTGACCAATCCATGCTCAAGCTTATAAGAACAAATGAATATTAATTTAGAGAGACAAGGAATAAACTGATTGAAGAATTAATTATAAAGGATAAAGAATTGAAGAATAAAATTAAAAACTAATTACCATCCTTTCCAGATTCATAATGGAGTTTACTTCATAGAAAGAGAAAGAAGAGAGAGATGAAAAATGAGTTGATTGGCTCTGATACCATTGAGAGAGATGAAAAATTAGTGTATTAACAAAAGTGAAAATTTAAACACTTAAATTTTAAAAAATTTAAGAAAACTTTACCATTCAAAACATGAAAAATGTGAATACAAAATACATTGTATTTGCTATTTAATTCATTGCCTAGAATCATTAAATACACATTGCGTAGAATCATTAAATACCATGGGTACTGGGTAGTTAATTATTTAAATATGTTTATTTCCAACAAAACCAGTTGATACAAAGTCAACAACAACAAAAAACAAGACAAATAGATTAGAGGACGAACAAAGTTTACCTTTAATATATTATACAAATTCTTGAAACGAAAAGAAAATGGAACATATACCTCAACAACACGATAATCGAGATACTGGAAAGATTCATCCATCCACCATAAAAATAATATTTCCTCGTTGTAAAGTCATAACAAAAACTTGTTTGTAATAACTCTATTATTATCTTCCAGTTGTATAACATAGACAAGTTTTTAGAATATATTGCAAGGATGTAGTATAAAGAATGTAATTAATATGCAAATACGATATAATATACAAATTAGTTTAAAATAACAATAAAATAAAAACAAGTAACATAAATAACAATATTTCAAAAACTTATACAGAATACATATCTCCAAATATTTTTTAAAGATAGAATGGAAAGCTAACTATAAAAATCTATTAACAATTTCTTAAATATAGATTATGGACATGCAGAAAATAAACCTATAAAGATACAATTTAAAATAATAAAAATGATAATGATAAAGATACATATTTTCAAAACTTATTAGAAATACTTATTGCGAAAATTCAAAATTGTCCTATATTAATTGACTATCATAAATATAGATTATGGACATGTAGAAAAAAAAATATAAAGATATAGTTTAACACAAAAGAAAAAGATAAAGAAAAATATTTTCAAAACTTATTAGAAATACATATTTCAAAAAATCAATATTTTTTAAATCTAATTTAAAAAAATATATACTATGGATTAACTAATTATTGATATCTATTTAATTTATTAAATATATTTATTAAAGATTGAGTTTCAGTTATGATATAATGACATAACTAATTGAATCTGAATTTGAGATATTTCATTAATTTATAAAATTTTGCTGCAATTTCGTCCAGCAAATAAATTTCAAATTTAAACAAAATAATCAAGTTCGTAAAATACACTATATTTTTCAAATTCGGCAACCTTTTCCATCCATTAAAATACAGTTTTAACTATGAAATATCCTTGAATTAGGGAAAATGTTGGATTAACTGACAGCCACATCCCCAATTTACTAAAAATCTTATTCACTTTCGGTTTTTGCTATATTTCCTACCGCCACCACCAAATTTATCATTCCCACTGATGTCTCATTTTTTTTAAGAATCTTTAACTAGATGACTTAAAATGGTATACCATATTACAAGATTGACCCAAATTTTCTAAATTTTTAAGAAATGTCCTAAATTATTGACTAATATTTTACATAAATATAGGGTCCAAATGACCAATTTACCCATCTTTATTATTATATTAAGAAAATAAAAAAAAAAGAAAAAAGAAAAGTGAACCATGATTAAGATTTGTATTTATTAGATATCCTATATAAATATGGTAAGTGATTAATTCTATTATGGTAATAGTATAATAAAAATTGTCCCTTAATTATTTTTCTTTTGGTGATTTTGTTAAAAAAATTCTTCTCTCCTAATCTCTCTCTTCGTCCATACTTTCTTTTGTTTTGCATTGTTTTTCATATATTCCATTTAATTATAGTATATATTGAATAAAATGGTGTATATTTTATGAATAAAAGGTTTTTATATCAATTTGTTTATGTATTTTATTTAAATATTCATATCTTACGTAATAAATAATACATTATATGTTTGAAACAATAGTGATTATGTATGAAAGTTGTTTATGTTTATAGAAACATAAATGAGAAAAAATTATGATGAGTATATGTAATATATGTCATTAAAACATTAGTTGTTCTCTAATACATGTAATGTTGAGAAAAACTGAATATGTTTACGATGTAGGGACTTTAATGAAAGACTTGGAGATCTAGGAAATTGTATGGAAAAGTGGTTGAATGTTAAATTGGTTTATGAATAGTATATATAAAACAATACATTGTATAATTTATGAATGAGAGGTTATGCTATCAATTTGGTAAACTAGTTTATGTATTTTATTTCAAATATTCATATTATTGATGGAAATGGTAGACATACGCAGTGGAATAAGGATCAAACTTTACTCTGATTGCAACTAAACAAAATTTAGTAATCAACATGCATAATAACTCTAATATAAACAAAGATGAGTTTAATAGAAAAATTTACCTTTGAAGCTTTTCTTCTCTTGTATTCTCTTTACGAATTTGAAGTCGTGACAACCACTAAAGTTGACCCGCTATTCTTCAGACTTGAAGCCGAGTTGTGAGACTCGAATGGTAGAAGAAAAAATAAAGATAGATGATATCCTTTTGGAGGAACATAACTATTAGGTCTTTTTCTATTGTTGTTGAGAGTAAAGAAGTTCTTTGATTATTTTTGTAATTCACAATCACAAAATTAATTTTTACACCTTTTTTGTAATTCACAATCACAAAATTAATTCTTACACCTTTTTTGTAATTCAAATCACAAAATTAATTCTTACACCTTTCAAAACAAAGAGTCCTTTCATCTTTGCAATAAATCACTTTACAAGCAAACTCCATGCAAGAGCTTCCCTACCTCACCACTTGACATTCTTAGTGAGGTAGGTGACTTACATGCAATAAGCCAGTTGCATATCACATGCAAGTGATAAGCTTGTGTCACACCTTGTCCCGCAGACCTGCTTCCTTGTCTCACAGACATGATATGACTCGAGCATCCTTGACACAATTAAATGCCAAAGACACTCAGCCAAAACACTTAACAAATAAACTTAAGGCGATTAGAACTTATCGCATAAAAGATGAAACAAATTTTAACTTTATTTTCAAGAAGGCGTTTAGAACAACAATAAAAGGATACAACACTTATCCAAAAATTCAACTTAAACTAAAACGTCTGACAACTTCTCGCTTTGCAAGCCCAAACTCCCTCTTCTCTTTGGCCTCAACGCCTAAGCCTTGGAAGATAAATCTTAAAGAATAAGTCTAAAGACTTAGTGAGGTTTTATGAAATCCTTTTCGCAATACTTTTTTATGAACATCAAAACATTTCATTCCGCATAAACCTTTCTTTATGCTTCACAATCAAATCGCATAAACAAGCATCAGTCAAATACTCTTTTCACCAAGGATCTCAAATCGTTCTCTCAGCTTGGTCTCATTACCTCGTGTTTGACTATTGTATTAACAGCATCCGAGAACATACAGATTCGTCCTTGTTGCTTAGGTCGCTAAGCTTTATACGCTCCTTTCAACGCATACGCTCTCTTTTCATCATGTTGTTGGTACACCCCATGATGTCCTTGACTCTTTATGTGCACATAAAGGTTACCATCAAATCATAATTTATCAAACCAAGCTTTCACCATTATAAATCATGCTTGAAACACAAACTTTTCATGTAAATCATTTTTGAAATTCTTTTGTCTTTAAAATTGTTCTTCAAAATAATAAAGTGAAATCACAT